>PVJI01009902.1:0-63048 GCA_004026765.1 Micronycteris hirsuta | reverse complement strand
ATGTCCGAAGAACAGAGTGTGGAAATGGAAAAACCTAATAACTTTACAGTAGAGAATATAGGCAAATATGGCCTTAACCAAATGATCAAGTTTAACATCACGGAGATATATCATATAAGAGCAGTATGCCCTGAGATGATGTAATGAGGAAGGAAATTCAACTATATGTTACTGTTCTTTAAAACCCATAACTTCAATTTATTTAAACTAAAAAAAATAAAATAAAATAAGAGTTTACCCATTTCTCCAACTCTCCACCTCCTGCCTTTGGCAACCCACCATCTTTGAGCTTGAACTTCTTTCCTTCCTTCCTTTTTTCCTTCCTTCCTTTTTTCCTTTCTTCCTTCTTTCCTTCCTTCTTTCTCTCTTGATTCCACATGTAAAAGAAATTATAGTGTATTAGCCTTCCCCTGCCTGATTTACCTCACTTAGCAATAATGCCCTCAAGTTATACTCATGTTGCTCCAAATGGCAACATTTCCCTTTTATTTTTATAGTTGAAAGATATGTCTTTATGTATCACAATTTCTTTATCTACGCATCCATCAAAGGACACTAAGATTGTTACCATGTCCTGGCTTTGTAAATACTGCTGCAATGAACATGAGGGAACACATAAATTTTCAAGTTTGTATCAGGTCATTTTCTTTGGGTAAATACCCAGAAGTGGAATTGCTGGATCATACAACAATTCTATTTTTTATTTCATTTTTTTAGTAAGCTCCATACAGTTTTCCATAGTGGCCGCACCAATTTACATTCTCACCAACAGTGCACAAGAATTTCCTTTTCTCTACAGCCTTGCCTACACGTGTTATATCTTATACTTTTGATAACAGTCATTCTAATGGTAGTAAGGTGGTATCTCATTGTGGTTTTGGTTTACATTTCTCTGATGTTGAATGATGTAGCACAGTTTTGTATGTACCTACCGATCATCTGTATGTCTTCTTTGAAAAAGATATCTATTCAGATTTTTCTGTCCATTTTTCAATTGAATTGTTTTTTTTTTATGGAGTTGTATGAGTTCCTTATATATTTTGGATATTAGCTTCTTGTGAGATTTATGATTTGCAAGTATTTTCTCTGATTTGTAAATTACCCTTTTATTGTGTTGATTTCCTTTGCTGGGTAGAAATGTTTTTATTTGATGTGGTCTCACTTTTTTATTTTTTTAATACTTCCAATCTTGGTGTGATATTCAAAAAATCATTGTCAAGACCTGTGACACGAAGATTACTGCTTGTGTTTACTTCCAGGAGTTTTATGGTTTTAGACCATAAAAGAGTCTATGTTTTTGTAACAATGGCTCGATTTTTTCTTCACAGACCTCATATATGCATCACTTTTTATACTTTTTTGATACAAAAATATTTCTAATCAAGATAAATGGCATTGTCCATTTATAATAGTATGCATAATTTGCAGTATATTTTGGTCAGGTGGATCAACAATAGAAATAATAATTACTTTCAGAAAACTTTAGTCTTAAGTGATTTAAGTTAAATTACCCTTTTGTCATTCACCATTCAGAACTTTAGTCTACAAAACTAAAGATTCATGAATGAAACATCTAACCATGTCTACAATTTCTTTTGATAATAAATGGTGATGGAATAAAAATTAATCATGAGAGGAGGGGTAGTAGAATAAGTTGGTTTATGAAACATGCAGATCTCTGTGAAGGGTAAGACAACCTCTGATAGGTTCTGGAAAGAAGAGATATAATCTTGGAGAAAGTAGGGGAAGCAAAAGTAGATAGAGATGAAAATATGACCATCAAAGAAATAAAAGGGTACTGAAGGCAAGGGAAAAAAACCAGAACGACATAGCGAGCAAATTGAACTAAGGATCATTACAAAGGAATCACTGTCTTAAGCAATCAGTTTTAAAAAGCACCAGTACAATTTCATATAACCTTTAGTTAAAAGTAATTTTCTACCACAGAACCATTTTTGCTGGTCCCATGGGTTATCTCCTCAGACAGATTTAAAGGAATTTCTTTATGAAACATATGTATAACCTGTAGACTAATTTCTAAGGTTACATTTCAGTGAGAATTAAATATTCAGTGTCAATCAATAATATTTGCAGCCATTTTGAAAAGGAAGACTCCACATATTTTATTATTTTTTTGTATCTTCTTCCTACCATCATGGATCTCTTAAAATAACCAAATTCCTATGGGTATACTAGGAGGTTTTCAATTTTTCACTGAATCATGTATCAGTAATCTTCTAGTTGTTAGGAGAGTTCAAGAAAGAATATAATTTAGTTAATCCCATTAATTATTATAAATCCAGTTAACTTTAAGAAAATGTGATCATTGAAAATCATACTGTGATGGAAAAAGCACCAAGAAGATTGATTGTTTGAGGATTGGCATAATAAATAAGGTTTTGTTTAAATACCGAACATGGCCTAAATATCATCCATCACATTTTAACATCAAAGTAGTATATTCACTAATCATCAATTAGACTGGTTATCGTATCATTTATTATTAATTATTATTAATTAATTCAAATCCCTTAAGAAAATGTCTATCTGAATTGGAAAATAGAATCTTTTATTAAGACAATTTTATTATGATATGGTCAAATGATTGAGTTTTATAAATTGATACTACAGGATATTCTTAAATAAGATTAAATAAAATGTTTGTAAATTAACTAAAATATTTTTGAAATTCTTAAAAGTTTTTAAAACAGTGTTTAAAGCAATGTTTCTACAATTTAATTATCGAATTATTAATTTACTCAAAGCAATTTTTCCAAAAAATAATTAAAGGTAAACTTAATCTTCTAGTCTTAAATGGTCTACTAAACTCAAGCCTGTCTATATTATTTTCAATGGCTCCTTGAATGGACAAAAATGATAAATTAAAATGAATGGCACCATAACACTCTGGAAAACAAGAAAAGTGTATCATTAGTGAATCAAATTTTATAAAAATTCTCAGAAGATACTATGCAAAAGAAATGTGATTGGGGGGAGGGGAAAATGGCGGTGGAGCAGGAGGGAGTGGGGTCCACTTCCTCCTGCCCACTGGTGAGACATCTGGCCGATTTTCTGAGGAGCAGAGGGATCACCCAGCTGCATTCCAGCTTATAAGAAGATTGGCTACCAAGATCACTCGGGAAAGTGAATTCAATGATCGGATGGTAGGGAGTTTGCTTCAGAACAAAAGGGTCCCGCAGGACCAGTGGGGAACAGGGAAGACTGTACCGCCAGTCTCAGCAGCTGCGGAGTGGGTTGCAAGATCCTTGGGAGGGAGCCAGATTGGGTTGTGTGAGTGGAGAAAATAGACACTTCTCAGATATCTGAAGAGGCACTGTCCCCAGCAGTCTGGTAGTCCGTGCGCACCTGGGGATCGGCCGGTGGTGGCTGGCGCTCCCGGCAAGAGAAATTGGGGTTTGCATTAATCTGGAGACCCGAGCTTGTGGCTGCCAGATCAAGAAGAGCTGGGAACAGCTCGTGGCAGGGCGCTCCTGGGAGGGGCACGCCTTGTGAAGCCAATCAGGGACGGCTAGGGTCTGTGGCGACCAGGTGCCCGGGCTGGCGGCTCAAAAGCCCAGAATCCAGGGACAAAAGGGGACTGTGAACACAGGGGCCCGCAGCTCATGCCCAGAGGGCCTGGGGAAAAAGAGCTGACAATCCAGGCGGAGTTGGCTCCATGGGAGGAAGGCAGAGGAGCTCCATTGAGTCCCATTGAAGGAAGCCTCAGTCCTTACAAACTCTCTACTCAGTGTAGGGACCAGGCCACCCAGAAGGGGAGCTGCAAATTCCTAGCAACTGGGCTGGAGACAGGACGACAGCTAACAGAGCACCTCAGGAAGGGAGAAAAGGAAACCGGATATCCACCCAGCCTGTCGCACACAGGAGGTCCAGGGGAGCAGACCTGTCCGGACACTTTTAAAGCCAGCCAACAGAAGTTTTTATTTTTCTTTTTTCTTTTCCTTCTTTTTTCTTTTTCCTTTCCCTTTTTTTAGCCCTCTTGTTTTTTGTCTGTTTGTTTGTTTATTTTCCCCCACCCTTCTTCCTATCTGTCCTTCTTTATTTTTAACTCCTTCTTTCTTCCCTTCATTTAGTATTCCTAGTCTTCTCCTCTTTTTATTTCTTTTTTTTAATTTTTATTTTATTTATTTATTTATTATTATTATTTTTTTCTTTTTTTTTCTCTTCTTTTTCTCCCTCCCCCTCTATTCTTTATCCACAGGTAAGACATTACAACTTGGAGTTGTGAAGAGAATAGAGCTGGACTCAGATAAGGGTCAACCCAAAAACAGAGACAGTGACACAAAATTAACTTTGCTGCTCCAGAGAACTTGACAGATAAATTTAAGAAACAGAGGCTAGCAAGAAGAATCTCACAAACAATGGGAAGACAAAGAAACAATCCCCAAATGAAAGAAAAGGAGGAAGCCCCAGAAAGAATGATAAATGAAATGGAGGCAAGCCAACTATCAGATATTGAGTTCAAAGAATTGGTTCTCCGGAAGCTCAAGAAGCTTGAGCAGCTCAATGAGCTCACAGAAAATTACCAGAAACTACAGGGAAACTTTAATGAACTCACTGCAAACTATGTCAACATGAAAAAGGAAATAGAAACTATTCACAAGGGCCAAGAGGAAATGAAGAATACAATATCTGAACTGAAGAACACAATAGAAGGAATCAAAAGCAGGCTCAATGAGGCAGAGGATTGGATCAGCGAACTGGAGGACAAGGTTGAAAAAGGCACCCAAAAAGAGCAAGAACAGGAAAAGAGGCTCAGAAAGAATGAAGAGGTATTAAGGGAAATGCAGGACAACATGAAACGTAACAATATTCGTATAATAGGGATACCAGAAGGAGAAGAAGAGGAGCAAGGAATTGAAAACCTGGTTGAAAAAGTAATGATGGAAAACTTCCCTAATCTGCTGAGAGAAAAAGCCACACAAATCCAGGAAATACAGAGAGTCCCAATCAAAAGGAACCCGAACAGGTCCACTTCAAGACACATCATCATTAAAATGGCAAAATTCCAAGACAAGGAGAGAATCTTAAAGGCAGTGAGGCAGAAACAGGAAGTAACATACAAGGGAGCCCCGATAAGGGTAGCAGTGACTTCTCAATGGAAACACTCCAAGCCAGTAGAGAATGGCAAGAAATATTCCAAGTAATGAGAACCAGAGGACTGCAACCAAGGCTACTGTACACAGCAAGGCTCTCAATTAAGATAGATGGCCAAATAAGGAGCTTCCCAGACAAAAGAAGTCTAAAAGAATACACCTCCACCAAAACAGCTCTGCAAGAGATGCTAAAGGGACTGGTGTAAGGAAAGGAAGGGAAAGAGAGAGAGAGAGGAACACATGTACAAAAAAAAATGGCAATGAATAAGTACCTATCAATAATAACCTTAAACGTAAATGGATTAAATGCTCCAATTAAAAGACACAGAATAGCGGAATGGATTTGAAAGCACGACCCACACATATACTGCCTACAAGAGACCCACCTCAGGACAAAATACGTACATAGACTGAAAGTAAAGGGCTGGAAACAAGTTTTCCAAGCAAACGGACAAGAAAAAAAAAGCTGGGGTAGCAATACTCATACCAGACAAAATAGACTTCAAAAAAAGGGCCATAAAGAGAGACCCGGAAGGACATTTCATAATACTGAGGGGAAGAATCCACCAGGAAGACATAAACATTGTAAATATATATGCACCCAAATTTTGGGTGCATATATATGGACAAATTTTTAGAAAAATATAATCTTCCAAAACTCAATAAGGAAGAAACAGAAAGCCTGAACTGACCAATAACAGCGGATGAAATTAAAGCAGTAATCAAAAAACTTCCAACACACAAAAGCCCTGGACCAGACGGTTTCACAGGAGAATTCTAAAAAGCATTCAAGGAAGAACTAACACCTATCCTTCACAGACTATTCCAAAAAATCCAAAATGATGGAAGATTCCCAACTCTTGTTATGAAGCCAGCATCATCCTAATCCCAAAACCAGAAAAAGACACAACAAAGAAAGAAAACTTCAGGCCAATATCACTGATGAACATTGACGTTAAAATTCTCAACAAAATATTAGCAAACCGCATACAGCAATTCATCAAAAAGATCATACACCATGACCAAGTGCGATTCATCCCAGGGATGCAAGGATGGTACGATATTCGCAAAACAATAAACATAATACATCACATAAACAAAAGCAAAGACAAAAATCACATGATCATATCAATAGATGCAGAAAAAGTATTTGATAAGGTACAGCATCCATTTATGATAAAGACACTTAGCAAGATGAGAATAGAGGGAGCATTCCTCAACATAATAAAGGCCATATATGAGAAACCTAGAGCCAACATTATACTCAATGGACAAAAACTAAAATCTTTCCCACTGAGATCAGGAACGATACAAGGTTGTCCACTATCACCACTTCTATTCAACATAGTTCTGGAAGTTTTGGCCACAGCAATCAGACAAGAAAAGGAAATAAAAGACATCCAAATTGGAAAGGAGGAAACAAAACTGTCGTTGTTTGCAGACGACATGATAGTGTACTTAGAAAATCTTATAGACTCCACCAAAAAACTACTCCATCTAATAATTGAATTTGTCAAAATAGCAGGATATAAATACAATTTCCAGAAATCAAAGGCATTTTTATATACCAGCAGTGAAACAGCAGAAACAGAAATCAGGAAAAAATCCCATTTGAGATAGCAACAAAAAAAAAAAAAATACCTGGGAATAAACCTAACCAAGGAGGTAAAAGACCTGGTACTCAGAAAACTATGCAACACTGAAGAAAGAAATCATGGAAGACACAAACAAATGGAAACATATACCATGCTCATGGATTGGAAGAATCAACATCATCAAAATGTCCATATTACCCAAAGCAATTTATAGATTCAATGCAATCCCTATCAAAGTGCCAATGGCATATTTCACAGATATAGAACAAACACTTCAAAAATTTATATGGAACCATAAATGACCCCGAATATCAGCTGCAATTTTGAGAAAGAAGAGCAAAGCAGGAGGAATCACAATTCGTGATATCAAACTATATTACAAGGCCACTGTAATCAAAACAGCTTGGTACTGGCATAAAAACAGACAGATAGACCAATGGAACAGAATAGAGAGCCCAGAAATAAACCCAAGTCTCTACGGGCAATTAATCTTCCACAAAGGGGGCAGAAGCATGAAATGGAATAAAAATAGCCTCTTCAACAAACGGTGTTGGGAAAACTGGATGGCCACATGCAAAAAAATGAAACTTGAGAACCAACTTATACCATACACAAAAATAAATTCAAGGTGGATAAAAGACTTAAATGTAACTCGTGACAGCATAAAAGTTCTAGAGGAAAACATCGATAGGAAAATCTCAGACATTCCACGCAGCAACATCTTCAATGATATGTCCCCTAGAGCAAGGGACATAAAGGAAAGAATAAACAAATGGGACCTTATCAAAATAAAGAGCTTCTGTGGGGCTAAAGAAAATAGTATTAAAATAAAAAGAGAAACAACAATATGGGAAAACATATTTGCCAATAATACCTCAGACAAGGGTTTGATCTCCAAAATATATAAAGAACTCATACGACTCCACTCCAGGAAGACAAAAAACCCAATTAAAAAATGGTCAAAAGACATGAACAGACACTTCTCAAAAGAGGACATACAGAGGGCCCAGAGATATATGAAAAGATGCTCAATATCATTAGCCATCAGAGAGATGCAAATTAAAACCACAATGAGATACCACCTCACACCAGTCAGAATGTCCATCATCAACAAAGCAAGAGATAAACGTTGGAGGGGATGTGGAGAAAAGGGAACCCTACTGCACTGTTGGTAGGAATGCAGACTGGTGCAGCCATTGTGGAAAACAGTATGGAACTTCCTCAGAAAAATTAAAATGGAACTGCCTTTCGACCCAGCAATTCCACTACTGGGATTATACCCTAAGAACCCTGAAAAACCAATTCAAAAGAACCTATGCACTCCTATGTTCATGGCAGCACAATTCACAATAGCCAAGTGCTGGAAACAACCTAAATGCCCAACTACAAATGAATGGATCAAGAAACTATGGTACATTTACACAATGGAATTCTACGCAGCAGAGAGGAAGAAGGAGCTTATACCCTTTGCAACAGCATGGATGGAACTGGAGAGCATTATGCTGAGTGAAGTAAACCAGGCAGTGAGGGACAAATACCATATGATCTGACCTTTAACTGGAACATAATCAACAAAAGCAGAAAGCAAGCAAAACATAACCAGAGACATTGAAATTAAGAACAGTCTGACAGTGGCCAGGGGGGCGGAGGGGGGGACAATGGGGAGAAAGGTCTTCAGGAACTACTATAGAGGACACATGGACAGAACCAAGGGGGAGGAAGGAGGCAGGGAAGGGAGGTGGGGTTGGAGGGGGTGGGGAGTGGAGAGGATGCAGATAACTGTAATTGAAAAACAATAAAGTAATTAAAAAAAAAGAAAGAAATGTGATTGGTAGGAAAATTAATGATGAAATTTAACAAAAATTGCTAGATATCTCCCAGGTTAATCAACAAATAGAGAAAGCAGAGATAGGCTAGGGGGCCATCCTGAGTCACTATTTAGAAATCTACTTTCCAAACAACTGAGGAAGTTTATATTTCCCCTTTATACAGGTGTAAACAGAGCTATGGTTTGACAGGAAAGCCTCTTCCCCTGTTGCCAAGGCCCAAGAGCTATTCTCAAAATCAAGTGAATACGTGGGTGATGTTCTAAGAAAGTTATTTCGTGAATATTCTAGGGCAGGGGTATCAAACTTGTTTTCACCAGGGGCCACATCAGCCTTACAGTTGCCTTCAAAGGGCCGAATGTAATTTTAGGACTGTATAAATGTAACTACTCCGTAGTAATTTAGTGAGAGCTCAAAGAGCTCGGTGGTGCCGCCAGGGAGAAACAAGGTGCCAGGTAGAAACAAGGTGGAGGGCCGGATTCAGCCCGGCGGCCTTGTGTTTGCCACCTGTATTCTAGGGTCTAAGACAGAAATCATGCAGACCTCAAGATAACTCTAGTCTGCCACAAAGATAATGTTTTAAAAATCGGTTTAAGATGACATGCAGAAGAGCAATTTCTTTTGATAGTGGAATGCACTAGGGCTATAGATGGTTTCTGTTCTGTAACCTGCTTTTTTCCCAGGGGTACTTCAAAGAGACTAACTGTCAAAACACTCCCCTGACTTCCCCTGCTTACAAGGAACCTTCAGCCAGCCTTCTCACTCAGATGAGCGCAAGCCGTCCTGAACAAGAGCAAAGACAGGATGTGCCTGCTACCTTTACTTTTCAATGCAGTCCATCTTGTATACGTGTGACTACCTCCAAGATTCTTGAGAAAGTTGAGGAAACCCAACACATGAAAGCCAAGGTCAAATTATGAACAAATAAAACAAACCAATTCATTTGTCCTTAGAGTTAAGATAAGTGGTATAGAAAACTTTTCAGCAGGACAAAGACATAATATTATTTGAATTTTTGGATGATTGTATTCATTGCAATACAGAAAATTAATTTTAGGTAAATGAGTATAAGAAACTATTTTGGAAACTGTTTTTGTGATTCAAGAGAGAAATAATGGTGCTCGACAAGGGTGAACTAAAGGAAACTCATGAAATAGATGTTTAAGACGCAGACTTTATGTTGATTAGAAGCTGGGGTGAGGGAAAGTCAGCAGTCGAGGTGACACCCAGATTTCTGACTTACCCTTTCACCATAATTATTTTCACTTTGTAGTTCAGTGAATTCTTTTCTGACTTCCTGGGCCAAGTTACTTAGCAAGAGACGTGATGGCACCTTGTCCAATTTGCTTTCTGCTCAAGCCATGAACAATGTACTGATTCAAAAGTGGCTTTAGGTTTGTTAAAATCCCGACTATTGGCTTTGGTACCCAAGTTACATTAATGTCTAATAGTCAGTGTGTTATTAAGTATCTGGGTATTTTATAGAGTTTTACTAGAGCCCTTCATAGATATAGGGTATAAGTAATTTTAATGTATAGTATTAATATACATCCTGGAAAAATTGACTTTAATAGAATGATATTGAGAAGGTTTTTTTTTTAAGATTTTATTTTTATTTATTTTTAGAGAGAGGGGAAGGGAGGGAGACAGAGAGGGAGAGAAACAGCAATGCGTGGTTGTCTCTCACATGGCCCTCACTGGGGATCTGGCCCGCAACCCAGGCATGTGCCCTGAGTGGGAATCGAATCAGGACCCTTTGGTTCCTAGCCCGCACTCAATCCACTGAGCTCCACCAGCCAGGGCGAGAAGTTTTAAGAATGTTATACATACATATGCTTACATATATGTCTATATAGCACGTGTATATACCAATTTAAATAGCATATAATAAATATGTATTATTGAAATATACTGAAAATATGTTCCTACTTGGTAAAAGAATATAATGTTTTCCATTATTAGAAAAAATAAGATCCATTGTAAAATATTTTAAAATAGTATTCATAATGTAATAATTCAGATTTTTATCAAATACAGCTACCAATCACACATACGACATGTCATACACCCAGGTCTGTGCAATTGCCATCCGTGAACATGTAGAGGTACTGGTTGGTACTATGCCACCTTTTGGGGTGAAGTAGAAATTTCTGGCTGAAAGGACTGCACTATGGCTTATATTTCCTAATTCTTCATGGACTGTAGGTGTAAATGGATCTCAACGACAATAATACATAAAGTTCCACTCTTTGTTGTCTCCATTTCAGTCTATTTACACAGAAAAAATCCTCTGTACAATTTCCTCAATTACATCTTGAAGTTAAAAAAGGCTGTTTCTTGGCTTCCAAAATAAAACTAAGCATTCTAATAAATGCTTTCTATAATATAAAATTGTATCTTTATTTTTAATTTTTGTTCAGTTTTAGTTTACTTTTCATTTAGTTTTATTTTAGTTTATTACATATGTTCAAATATCTTTAAATCCTTACCTAGAACAAAACTTGCTTCCTAAATATAAAAGCAAAAAAGAAAATAAAATACAGATCTAAAAGAGAGTAAAAAATTATTACTTTGTCTTGGATGTTAAATAATCCTAAGTATATTGAATTCCCTAGAATGCTGAAAGGCAAAGAGCAAGCAATTGTATAAAGTTATATCAACAATTATTTATAAAATCAAAACTGATTATCAATTTCAGTTTCAAGAAAGTTTGACTTCACTAAATCTTGATGATCTTGATTCTTACAAGAAATTAGTTCTAATATAGAGCTAGAGAAAATATTTCAAGGCTGCACTTTTTTAATCTTATAGTATTTGACAATTAATAGGTTATATTGGTATAATGATCCTAACTTTGTCTAAGTGTGTTAGCACCTAACAGTTCATTGTGTCTCCTTTTAAGGCACAGCTAGAATCTTCATCCTAGTTGAAGATGAGAGAACTGACACCCACAAAGACCAAGTGTTTTCCCAAGAACACAGTGAGAAATAGGGCCATGGCTAGAAAGCTAGGCTCTTGATTTTTAAACTTCATCTGTTTCACTTAGAAATGACAAGATGAATATTGTAGTTACAAATCAAAGGTGGTGTGGATGAGGTTCCGTGTGATTTTGAGGGAATTCAATATTTTCTGAAGAGCCTTCCACAGAACCTGATAGCTCATGGTTCCAGCTAAGACACTATCCCCAGAAAGTCCCTAGCTGAATGCAAATACTCAGGGTTTCTGATTTACCCCATATCGATGTACACAATATCTTCTTTCCTGTCACATTTTCCCCATACACCAGAGCCTTGCAGCTTCTGAAATGGGAACTACATTGAAGATGAACTGGACTTTAGAGAAGTTCTATGGTGCAAAAGTTAAAAATGAAAAGGTACCCAAATCATGAGCATTATAGACAAAGAGACCCAAAAGCTCAACCCTAGACTGGTATGATGTTCCCATGTGTTAACTGAAAATTCTATCCTTACATAGTATCTGAACATTTTTTTCTTTGGTTTATTATGTTGCGTGAATGTTCTACAAATTCATGATTTACTTCGTTAGCAACTGTTCTAACTACTCTCAACCTTTAGATGTTCAAGGGATTAATAGTCATTCTCACTTTCACAAGTTAGTTGGAATTACTACTCTAACTGTTCTTATTAACAAAGCCGAAATTTGCTGTTCTAGGAGACTTGACATTTCTGACCAGGAAAAGAGACAGCCAGGAGGGAGAAGGGTACTGAATGTAAAATGTGATATATAACATCCACTTATAACATTATTTTTATAGAAAATTCTCCGAACAAAACCCCTTGATAGGATGGACATTTGCTTGTGTGTTATATAGGGTGTTTACCAGCACTCAGACCTATTGTCCAGGAAACTAGTAACAATAAATGAAAGTAAGTAAAATCCATAGATTGGGTACTTTCTAAAAATCCTACATTCCCAGGGCCACAAAACTAGGGGCTTGTGGAGTCTTTGGAATGGGAGTTAAATCTTTAAAAAAATACTAGAATATATGCTAGAACAATATAAAGAAATACAGAAGTTAATAGTGAAAAAATAAACTCTTTCTCCATTTATATAAGGCCAGGTTTGACAAAGAATAATTGTCAAAACAGACATAAGATATCTTAAGCACTATATCTAGCCTCCATTTTCAATTTTGATTTCACAAAGAAATTCAGGATGCATCCCCAAGTGAAGGTTTAATCTTTTATTTCAAGACGACATGTGAACAAAATGAGAAACTTCACAAGCATCATTATACTATAGGAGTGGAATACAACTTCGGGTTTCAATTTGAGATTCTTTGTGTGTGCATGTGTGTATGTGTGAACACTAGGACAAACCTCAATTTGCCAAACACCACATGAAAAGAAACCATTAAAAGGATTTGCCTGCACCTTTAAAACGAAATCATACTTTCCACATTCAGTCAAGTCTCAGTTATCCACAGTCAACTTAAATCTTAGTCTGGTTTTCTCCTATCAGCCAGCATGCACCCAAGTTATCTTACCTCAGTAGGTATGCATTGAATCCTAATTTATGACCCAAATATATTTTTAACAAGAAGCTTGATTTTCTTTAAGGAAGTACTTATTTTAGAAGCAAATATTTCTACATTTACTGTTATAGCCCTGTAGACATATAGGTATAAATAGGTACAATAGGTAAAGATAGGTGATGATTGTACATAGTTTATTGTATTAAAGCGAACTTGATGGAAAACTTCAACGTTGGGGGCCATGGTTAAAATATAGCAAATTATTCTGTGAAGAGTAAACTAAAAGGTAAGACAATTATTGTGAGAATTTTATTTTTAATCCCAAATAAAATTTCAGCTGGATAGATATTATTTGGGTACTTTCAAAGGTGACTGCCTAACACAATCTGTCAGCAGATTTGTGGTGTCAACAAAATCTAGAAATCCAAAGGACAAGATTTCTCATAATATTCAATATTCTATAAGTTCATTTGCATATGAGAATTTCTCTAAGCTTCTCAACTGCTTGGGTTGTGAGCCTAGGTGTCCAGAATTACAATTGATACTAGAAATACAGTGTCAGAGATTCTTTCTACACTCTGCCTTACTGTTCTATTTAAAAATTGTATTACATTTTTACTAATAAAAGCCTTTCTAAGGATTCTGTATCACTCTTTTGCAGGGCACATTCACATCCTTCCATGAAATTTGCTATTATCAGAGAAATGTGCTCTTACTATTTATTTATTACAACAGCCCTCATGACTGCTTACCCAGGCAAGCACTAGAAATATTTAACTCATTACCACTACATAAAATAGCATGGGGTATTTTCAGAGGGAAAGAGACGGGAGCGTGAAATCCAAAAGCTTTTCGTGTGCCTGTTTTTAAGGAAAAGAACTGCTATTCAACAAGCACTAGTAACTTTATCAAAGAGAATATACTAGACTCTAAGTGAAAATATCACTCAGATACAATCTTGTTGGAAATACTGATTTGCTACCCTTTTTTCATTTAAAATGTGAACACCCTTGGACATTCTCAGGCCAGCTGATGAAAGAAAACTGACTCAGATGGAGTCAGAAACTGAAAATGCCTATTGACTTATGCAACTGGAAGTTGATCTGGGTTGCTATTTAAATCTATTGCTTTAAGTGTCAGCAGACATGCTGCATTCCTTATGATGGTTCAGAGAGCAGACATTTGGGTCAAAATATTCCTATCCATTCTGTACCTAATGTGGGCTTTACAATGTTTACAAACAGCTGTTACAATAACATAAAGATCCAAAGAAAAATGTGACACATTTAAGAATCTGACAGTTAAAACCGAGCATTTGTTCAGATAGCACCTTGTGGTTCAAGGTAATAAGACCCGTGGTGATAGCGGTATTTGTCACATTTGGAGCAGCTGTATTCATGAGGATGGAAGCGGCTACCCCCTTACACACCCAGTTACTACTTTGAATCCAGGTCTATATTTTGGCTACCTTGGCAACGGCACAGCAATAACAACTGGAGCCATAATGGCGATGTCAATCCAAGGACATTTTTGGATAAAGCAGGAGCCCTGACGTTCACTATAGACAGACAGAAAGAGAGCATATAAAATAAACTGAGAAGACGGTGTGCATAGCATTGCTAGATGAGCATACTGAGACTTGTGTACTGAGTCTCCGGGATGTTTGTTATAATAGTTTTGTTTTTACAAGTCCAACAGTTTTCTACTGGCTGTTGTTTTGCAGAGGGAGAAAAAAAAAACATTTCAGAAAAATGGATCTCTGTGAGTAGGAGACTGTATTTTGTTTTCTGAAAGAAAACAATGAAGGAAAACTGTTCACGTTTATCAATGTGAGTCTCTGCATAGTCATCCCAATGAAAGGGATTATAAACAATGAAAATAGAGAAAATGATCACTTAGCCTTCCCACTGGTTGGTTTGTCCCTTGTGATTGACCACTAGTATCTTTTCTTTTGGTCACGTGCTCAAACTGCATTTCTGTGTCCTCATGGCTTGCTTTGGTTAATAAAATATGAGGAAATGTGGCAGGTGTCACTTCAAGTTGAAACCTGTGGAAGAAAAGTTTGATTTGCTGTTGTTCCTTTCTACTACCAAGACAACTAGCACCTTCCAAACGACAGGAGCATGGGCAGGCTGGATTGAGACAGTGCGAAACAGAGCTCCAAGATGTCCTGTCATGAATGTGTCCTAGGAAAAGAAAGACACTTTCATGTGCTAGCTTGAAGCTTTGAAACTTGGAGCTATTACCTCAGTACACCTACCTATCCTGATTACACTCACAGGGTGATTTGTACTGTGGAAATTTAAAGACTACCATTGTTTATTAAAATATATTTGGCATGTCGTGTTGTGTAAATTTGAGGTTCAATCAAAAATACATAACGTGCAAACACACATGTAAAGGGGGGGGGAGAATATCATTCTTTTTTTTTTTTTTTTTTTTTTTTTGCAGAATCAATGACTAAAATGAAGACAATGCTTCAACTCTCTTCACCGAATAAGATCAATCGTTTCTGTCTTGTCTAGAGTGCAGGCTTATTAATTTATGATCAAACTGTCTCCTTCGGACAGAAACTTAAATGCACACTTAGACCAATCCAGATGAACTGCTTTACTGCCTCAACTAACCAGAAGCAATTTCTTTAACTTGTTGTCTTGTAAATCAAACCACAGTTTTATGAAATAATATTCATTTTCAGCCAGACCTCTTTCATTTTTCCTTCTTTATTGGTCTTTCCCTTTCATATACATCATAGCCTAGCTTTTATTCCTAGAGCCACTTTCTCTCTCCCTTACTTAGCTGGTATTCTCCTGTCTGACAACAAGAGAAAGTGATTATTACTAGTTTACATAGCATATTCTGGCAGAATATTTGTGCTTCTATTTCTGCAATAATTTAAATTATTTCTGCTATAAGTGGAAAGCAACATTTAATCTTGGCCTTATGGAACTTTTATTAGGTGCTATCAGTTCCATTAGGCATTTCTAAGTTCCAAAAAATATTTGGACCCTTTGTAATACAGGTGAAATAGAGCACATTTGAGTTTAAAGCAGGCCTACTATGTTTCTCTGTTTATTTCTGAGCTCAGCCCAGAACAATGACTTGAGTGGTGTTTTTGTGAGCGCAGGTAAATGCTAAAAAAATGAGGAGTGTGTGTATATCTGCACACATACATGTTATGTGTTTAAAGTAAAAAAAATAAAAATTCAGTGCGGTTTAAAATAGACCTTTATCAATTTTTAATTATAATAAATAACACCATTATGATTATTTATACTTTTCCCAAAATCACTACAATAAAACTCCACACTTATAAAGTTACTTGGGAGAAGGCCATGATGACTTTTAGAAAAATCTAAATACAGACAAAGTATACTCTGTCTGTTATTGACTAGAAGTAATTATTTTTCTCAAGTCACAGAAAGGAAATTTTAAAATTTTATGAAGCGTTACAGCATGGTGTTATTTTTCAAAAAATGTTACTTTTCTCTTTTGCAGAATGTAAATTTTTGTGTAAAGTAGAGTTTTTGCACAAGATTTACTAGTTGTCAGTTCCATCTGCATTTAATGTACCAAATTTTAAAGGCAAAAAACATGAATTATTGCATAGGTTAAAATATTTAGCAAGAAATTAGCTGGTATCTCCCTGAATTAAATAGATGTATTAATTTCAAAAATTTCTTTTATATCATTTATTATTTAGTAATCTATTAAAGTGGATAATATAAATATCTCAGTTTAAAATAACTTAAATTCATTGTCAAATAATATAAAGCCCAGTAATCATTTTGTAAAATAATAAAAATCCCACTTTTACCTAAATCTCTATATTTATAAAGTTTATTTGACTGTGACAATATCACAACTCTAAGTAACGTTTGCATGAATCACATTCCATACTCATACTGTCCTCTCTATAAATCTGTGGATTGGGATTGTATACACCTAAATGAGGGGAATTTGTTGATAAAATAATAATACTAATACCTTTTTTAGTAGGACTCATGGTAGTTATAGCTCTCAATAGGGGATTTTTTTAAAGAAACTCCCCTGTCAGAGCTACCCACATACGTCTTTTAAATATGAAAATCTACTTTGCATTGATCATAGGCTTTATTAAGAAAACTATTGACGTCAATACTAAAAATATCCCAAAGAATGTTTGATTATTCCAGAAAGTTCCTGAGCAATCATTATTCTGGTGATTAAACCAATTATACACCATTTGATAGTCCAGGTCAAGACAGGCAGAGGAGAAGGACTATACTTTTTATGAGCACCCACTATGAGCCCAAAGTTCTTTTGGACACTTTACATATATTATGATATTTAGTATTCATAACTAGTCTATGATAAGCAATTACTATCTCCTCATTACAGAGGAGGAACCTAAGGCATAAGAAGCTATGTAATCTGACAAGGGCCATATACCTGGTAAGAAATGGGGTAAAAATTTCTAATTTAGGTCTTTTGATTTGAATGTCTATATTATTCCATTATGCTACATTCTTCCCAGAGAATGCAATGGCTGCATCAGTATGTCAGGGATTATTTTCAAATGGATTATCTACAAGTACTTGGTCAATTATTTTCCTCCTATGAAATTAAAATTCACAAAAGATGTATGGTTCAAATTGATCCACTGATATTAATTAGGAACTTGACAAAGTAAACTAAAAAAATTACTGAAGGAAACTTCATTAATGGTCCCCAAAATATACAGGAAATGACTTGCACTGGTAGCTTGTAGCTTAAGTCATATTTAGAAAGGGTTGGACTGACCCTCAGCCTCAGAGCCAGATGTTTCTACTCCCTGGTCTTTCTTCCTAACCTCTTTTTTTCTTAATGATTTGGCGTATTAGAGATGAAGCAGTCCCTTGATCTCTACCCATTTATCCGGGATTTGGGAAACTCTGAGTTAGAACTATAATTTGCTTTCTCCCTGTCAGCGAAAATGAAACCATAAATATATAGACATTTTATCTCATATCTATACAGGGTTCTGCTGCTTTGATCCTGTGTCTTTCCCAAATCAGGTTCTGGACATGTCACTAATTCCAGCTTTATGTTTCTCAGAGGGTGCTGTGCTTTTTCTTTTCAAACATATAAAATCTTTTGGTATTTTTCCACTCATGTTTATTATTCTGACTTTGATTTGGCATTCACATTTTCTAAATTTTAATGTAAGACCTTTCTACCATACTTTGTTCCTCATTTAAGATTCGCTGCAAAATTCTAATTAACAGATTGAACAACAAAAGAACCCACTGAACACCCACTAGGTTTTTTTTTGAAGGGGGAAAACATTCTATAAAAAACACTGAGCACAGTAAGACACACACTGATGAACACGTACTGCTTAATGAAATACATCACCACCTAAATTCAGTTCCTTATTCCCCATCTCATCGCCTCTCCCCCCTCACACACAACAAACACACGCACGTCCTCAAAAGACCAGTTTTAGTAGTATATAAGCTATTCTATACATTTTTAAAAGAGGGTTTGTAAAACTGGAGGGTTGTGTATCAGCTAGATGAGATGATAATTTCTCAGATGTCTGACTTCCATTTTGGTGTATCATCCAGACAGCTGCTCCGTTTGTGCCATCATAATCTATGGATCGCTTAAAATATTATTCATTTCTACCTAGAAATGTGCTAAAAATGTTTATTGTAGACTTTTTAAAGAAACAGATTGTTTTTTCAGCAAATTAAGTGGTAATAACTGGAGTTAAGCCAAAAGCATGTTAAAGAAAGATAATAGCAATGTTGAGCAAAGTTTTTTTTAAAACATAAAATATATAACAGGTAGTGTTCAGTCATTTTGTAACCTAACTTCCAGAAGCCATCAGTTTGGGCTATACTTACCATAGGTGTAAGGATATATAGCATAGATGTAAGAATAAAGAAACACTTGTTTATACATAATACTTAAGTTTCAGTGGGAAAAACATGCTCAATGATTTTTACATAAGCAAGGTTTTGCCCATAAAGAGGATAGAAATATCTTCTATTCAGTTAACAGGTTTTAGCAGTTTTCTGAATACTTATGAGTAGCTCAGAAATTCATATAAGTTCATGTAATTCACATAGCATCTGTTGTGAAAAAATAAAGTGATAATTTATATCCAATTAAAATATTTTTCATTAGATAAAATGCTTTAATAAACTAACAAACTTATATAAGAATGTAGTATTCATTCAGGATAAAAACAAGACAAGTTTCTATATGCAAAAAAGCAAAGATTGGTCAACTGGAAAGGAGTGAGAGTCAATCTTTTACACAAAATTTTAAAACATTGACAACTTTTAAAATTGTGTGTCTTCAATGCCTTATCATTTATGTAAGTTATCTGAAAGCAAATCTTCTCATTGGGTGTGACCTTATTAAACTACTAAACATATATATCTACCAACACTCATGTAGATACCATTGAAATGGAAATTTTGAGTGTTTTTTATATACAATTGCCTTTCTGGCTTTTAAGTGTTTTCCAATTATACTACAAGAGAATATATGCAACTCTGGCTTAAAAGGAAGTTAAAGGTTGTTTTTTATTAATTTCTTCTGATTTAAGGATTTTTTACTTTTAAAAATAAACATATCTAATTTGGCAGGGAATTATGCAAATGTATTCTGTTAGGGCAGATTCCAAAGGTAAAACATAAACTAAACTTAAGAGAAAAAAGGAGAGTCAAGTAAAGAGAAAGTTGGTCTTATTTTTTTTTTCACTTTAAATATTTTTAGGCCTTTTTACCACGGTTGTTGGGTCATTTCTCCTAGCTGTACTAAGAAGCCTTTGTCTCTCTGGAGGAGGCAGCCATGTGTCCATGAATGCTTATTTAGTACGGTGAGGACAGATGGCCTGGAATTGCTGAAGAAGACCTTAAGATATATTTTTAAAAGGAAAGGGAAAGAAACAATAAGAAAGGAAATAAATTAGAGAGGAGGCAAATGTGTAGCCAGGAAAAGTATGCACATGAACACACACACCCCACAAGCACCCACACGTGCCTACAAAAGAAGGCAAACTAAAAAGTGGTAAGTAGGACCTGAAAATTTTACAGGTTTCTTTTTCTGTAGGAACTTTAATTTTCATTTTCTTGATCTGTTGCCTTTTTAGCAGAAACCTGACAATCACAGTCACTCCTGATGTGAGCTTTGTCTGTCCTTTTTGATATATAATGCGTCCTTGCTTCTCAGAGCACCCAAACATGAAATATAAATTTTGATTCATAAAAGCTCAAGGGATTTACTTAACTCATACCGAATTTAATTGAAACCCCTGACACCTTAAGAGTCAATGCTTTAACACAATTTGTTTTAGAGTCTATCATAATTAATTTATCTTGTTTAGCATTTCATTTCATCTTCCCTGTCATTTTAAGAAAACCTACACACTATTGCCCAATCCAAATCTCATGAAGGAGTGTTTCGTGTGTATGGGAAATGGGAGAGAAAGTGAGGGTCGAGAATGATGGGTGTGGGGCATCGATTGTATATTCGATCGATTGTATTTCAATGGATACGATTGTATTTTCAACTAGAAAGACTTTGTGAGATGCTGTGAGATGATAAAAAGTGGCATTAGTGGATTTTTATCATGCATTTTCTTTCTTTCCAAGTTATCAAATTAACATTTTTCCATTTTCTTTAGATTTATTCTATTTCAAGCATGCTCTGACTATGCCAGGTAACAGAGGACTGTTGCCTCAATTGCCAGGTTTTCCATTTCTCATAAAACCCTTATTGGATTCCAAATTTCTCGTTATTGCCTTCTGAGTTGTCATGGTTATCAAGTGACACCTTCTCTAAATTTTCTCTCATTTTAACTCTTTTCCATGCTTTGTATAAATAGGCTGCTTGAAAATCAAGTTTGGGTGCTATAAGAAGCAAGAGACACAAGAAAGAAATATTTTGTTAACCACGAATTGAAATTGGAATGATTTTATCCAGAAGCATTAACTGTCACTAAATACCTGTTTTATATAATGGTTCTCTGAACAAGCTCTAGGTAACTCTCAGCCTGCAAAGTGTATGACTCTTGCACTGTGGTTAGAGCTCTTCTGCAAGTCCCCTCCACCCCCGCCCACCGATCCACCCTGAGACACACACACCCACCACCAATGGAACAGGCAGCAAAGATGCTCGATCATTCTAAAATAAATATGAGGGATATTTTTTGGACACAAGTGCTTTAAAAATAGAAAGGCAAAAGGATTCATAAACAGAGACTTCAAAAATGTACAATACTTTTGTCTTACAAAAACATCTGTTGCTCATATGAGTATTTAGAACACTGAGTGCTTCAGATTACTCCACAGAAGGTGTGTTGGGTGGTGTCTCTCTGTGGACTTGGCCCCAGGGGAGGTCAGCCTGACACCCTGGCCTGTTAGCTCAGCAATTTCCCAGTGGTCAGCCCGTCTTGCCATAATCATATGCTGGCGCCCCAAGCCTGTTTCTTAACTGTACTCTGTACCTTCTAATGAAAGCATCCCAAAATATCCCCAACCGCGCAAATTCTGGGGCAGCCATGACCTCAGACTGGACTGCTGAACACACTGCGTTTGCTCAGACAGAATGCCTGATAAATAGCTCCCTGCCACAATGACTGAAATGCACACTCTCTCTGCTAGTTTTTGTTACTTCATGGCTTGTGATTGCTTGCGTAAATTCTAGAATCTTTAACATGCAGCTGATTAAGAAGCTCCAACCCCAACATATAACACTGTAATTTCATGTGACTTGGAGCCTTCACCATAATGAAAAGAAAAATTGGGCAAAAAAGTGATTATAAAATAACTTTGTGTGCTTAAGGCAATAAATAAGAATAATAGCAACAAAACGTGATGTGTGAAAATCAAAAGAGATAGTTATTTTGAAAATTATTTTTAAAATGTAGTTTACCTCCTATACAAATAGGAAATGATAGTAATATTACTCTTTTTCCTAAGGGATCATCCCAATATTAATTAATGTATGGAGGAGCTACACTAAAGTGACTGTGGATACACATGTGCTATTGGATTTTACTAGAAACTTTCTGATACACTTTCAGAAGCTTTGAGAATAATAAAACAAAATGGGGAGGTGTGCCACTTTTTATGAAAAGTTCAAATGGAATAGCAGGCAAATAAACAAAACAAAGTTGTATTTAAATTCAACAGGTCTTTCTCTGAGCACATTATCTTGTCAAGCCTCTGTGTGATCAAATAAAGTAACTCAGTGTCTTGTCCATTGTGGCTTGAACAGAAAAAAATATATATTTTAACTTGTTAATGAAATAAGTGAAAAATAAAACAGATAAAAACCAGAATGATCCCTAGTGTTATTTTGCCATGTTTAATATATGCATTTTGAAAGCTTTGAAGCTCCTTCAAAATACAGAGTGGGACAAAACTAGGTTTACAGTTGTTCATATGGAAAATAATACAAAAAATAATAAATAATAATACAAGAATAAACTGTTTCACATACTCACAATGTAAACCTACTTTTGCCCCACCCTGCATTGTTCATAGATATACTGTACAACTTGATTCTTAAAAGTCCCCTTTTGTATGCTGATAATAACAGCTGGAACGCATGTTTGAACTAGCCTCTTCATATTTAAGCTTTTATTTTCTGCAGGAAATTTACTTTAAAAAGGATAAGATAAAATATACTGACATGGTTTTGTTAAAAATACAAAGCATTATCATTTATATAACGTGACTTTCTTTGTACAAGTATGCTTTGTAAATGTGATTGAATTAGAGGGAAAAATATCTTATTATCTCAACTCTGGAAAGATTTATCATTTAAGTTACACTTACTCCTAAATATAGCTGAATTAAAACACATCAGGATGCTGTGTTTTATAGCAAGTAATGAAAAAGACACTAATAGGGATTCCTCACATGCATTTAAGTACAGGTTGACAAAAATAATTCCTCCATTACTTTTAAAAATATACAGTATTAAAGGCCCAAATTCTGATCTAGTGCTTCTAGAACTAATCCATTTCCTTATAAGATTCATAGATATACAATCTGCACACGTCACTTTGCTGAGTAAGATTTCCTAAATGTATGCAAACATTTATATATAGTAATAAGTATATATAGATTATATTAAATATGTGTATATATCATTTTATATGTCTTCATGTATGTATGTATGTATGTATGTATGCATAGTAACCACAGTCCACTGCCTACAGCTTGAAAAGAAAACACAAATTCATTTTACCCTTGGAATCCTCTGGGGCCTTGGCTGCTGCCTTATTTTTCTTTCCCCACTAGGGAAGGGGTGGGGGGAGCAAAACTGCTAGAGTCACGGTGTTAAAAACAAGTGAAAGTCAATTTACCTTGCTAATTTTTCATTTGCTTCTTTCTTTAAATGCAGAACTCTCTTTTTTCCTCTTTTTCTTTTCAGAATCACTTAATTTTTTTCTTTTTTTGCAGTCTATTTTTTCCCCTAGAAAGTAACCCCTTGTGTCCTACCTTAGGCTCCTCACTGAATGATCTCTTTTTCTAATTATATTTCTTCACCTTGGGAGGGATTCACACTGCTTCAGGATAAGAAACCCAGAAGAGCCTAAGGTCAAGTGTGCCCTAGAATCTGACTCTAGAAATTACAATCATGGAATAAAAGCGGGAGAGGGAAAGAAAAGGCAGAATGGGGAATTTGTAACGCTATTGAGGCTCATTCTAAGGAATAATTAACCGAACAGTATCCTATGTTACATCACTTTCTTAAAATCTCAGAGGACAGACTAAAGAATTTAGAAAGCTGATCTGAATCTACTTCCTAAAGCCCATGGGGTTAACAAATTAGCTGTACTATGGTCAAGCCTCAGAATTTTATTTCCTAAGTATGTTCTGCTTTGAGGTTCAAAAACCAGTGCTATTCACAAATCAGTAGAACACAAGAGTGCCAATGCTGTATTACACATTAAAGATACTCAAATTTAGAATATCTAAAGAAGGGAAATAGACTTAATTTAAAAGCTGGCTTTTATTCTTGTTAAAAATGGGGTTCAATGAAGAAGCTAATCGAGGTCAGCAAAAATATTTGTAAGATAATTCTTGAAGTAAAAAGGATTTCTGTTCTGGGAGAAGAGGTATGGGGACATTTGTGAAATACAAACTCTTCAGGTAGAGGGATTATAGGTAGAAGAGGGATAAATATTAGCAGAGCTTCTAAAACAAATCTTCAGCTGGGCTTTTGTTTAACACATATGCAAATCTGTGCACTGCTTCATTTGAATATTTATTTACTGCATTTGTGAGGGAAATTGGGGGATTATAGCCTCTTCCCAGCTGTGTTTTAGTTAATGACTGGTCAGCCTATTAGCCTGCTCCACTAAACGGATTCTCTGCACAAGCAACACCATTTTTTACCCCGACTAGAAATTCTTCACATAAACAATAGTGGGCAAAAACAGCAAACCCGATTCAGAGAGAGCTGTGTACCAAAAATAAAAATATGCCCCTGGAATCATTAGAAATAAGCAAGAAAGTTACTCAATGATGGTGACTTTTATATTTTTATAATAAAGCAAACATTTGCCATCAAATATCGTTGGGGAAAGGGAGTTAGCTAATCAAAATTTCCCTTTACTGAGAACTAATTTGGGATGCTGTTTTCAGTGGCCTTTCGATTGCTTCCCCAGTACTTGATCCTGGTTGTGATCCTATGAGTACAAACATCCATCAATAAAAATTTGAATTACTTGGGCAATCATTACTATTTGACAGATTCACTAGAATATGAATTTCACTATTTCCTCCTATCTTCTCACTGTCAATTTTTTTTTTCAAAACCCGCAGCAGAAAGCATAAACAAAATCTCTTTAGCAACCCAACCCAGTGTGCTGTCATCAGCCAAACCAACTTAGGTAGAGATATCAGTGCTAGTTACGATATTAAGGACGTATCATGAAAATCTCATTTCTTTTTTTTATCATTTTAAAAATGTTTTAATATCTTTACCATTCTTTTTTCCCTCTCTCTCTTTTTTTATTGTGGTTCAAGTACAGTTTTCTCCACTTCCCCTCACCATTCCCCCCGACCCCAGTCACCTCCACTTCCTGTCCTCGATCTTACACCCTTTTGGCTTTGTCCATGTGTCCTTTATACCTGTTCTAAGGATTCATGGTGAGCAAATCCTTAGGGCAAAATGTCCTGATATAATAACACATGTTTAAAATCTATCATTTATAGATTGTTAGTAAGAAAAGTAGCATCCATTTTCTGGTAAGTTTACATGTCTCAATCAATAGGAGAAAATTTGTCTTATTCCCCAAAATGTCTATCTTCTTTATTTCCTTTTATATTTTATTTAATATAGATCCATTCTTCGAGGTAAGGATATACACTAATTCTAATACAATCAGAGTCAACCCATGGAAATAAATGAGCCAAATTCTTACTGTCAAAATTCTATATTTTTCTCTTTGAATCTAAGAAAAGCCTAGACTTTGATTTGTTTTGTTAGTGAGGTGATTTTTATAAAATAAACATAAACTACTTATTTACCAAAACTATTAATACTTAAGATGATTTATATGAACTACTTTTGTGTGTTTGTTTATGTATAAAGTATCAGTGGAAATAAATAGATAACAGAGAATCTGAGAGCTAGTTGAATATGAGGAACTGTTGCTGGAGAAAAATGCTCATTTTTCTCAATTGGAAAAATTGAAGGTCATACATTAAACTAACACTCCAATATTTACAGGACAAAACAAATAATAAAGGAAGAGATGCTGTCAGACCTCAAGATAAACAGAGAAGCAATAATTATGTCAATGAAAGGCTGTTAAAAGAATCCTAAGAAACCTAATTTAGCTACTTAATTGCTAAGTTCAGCCCATGATACTTAAAAACATTCAAAACAGCAAAAAGAAGCTTCTGATATACCTCTTATTCCATATTTCTACATCAGAAGTGAATGGTGTGCACATCTCAATGGCATCATTTTCTCCCCCTCCTACATGAATTTCTAAACCATCTCATAAGCTCATCAGGCATATTTCTTGTTCATTCCTTCTGTGGGGCAGAGGCAGACAGATTGCTGGATCAGATAGTGCAATACGCTGTATACTGCATTTCAAATGTGCCTTTTTTTAAAGCAGCAGATTTATTGATTTTCTTAAGTAGAAAATATGCACCCGGACATTAGACAAACACAGACTAAACACAGACTGAGGAAAAGCTGATAATTTGATTAAACTGACTGAGCTTTTGTTGTCTGTGTTTGGGGAATTTCCAATAACATACAAGTGCCAAGCGCCCCTCTTCTTCTGAATTTAACAAATGTAATCCCAAAGCACAATGAATTTTGCAATTATACTGTATGTAGAGAATTCTTTTTCTTTAGAAAAAAATGTGATAGACCCATACATTCCTCCGAGAGGAAGGTGGGGGTGAAAATCTTTACTCATAAAGGGTATTTATTGACTAGGCAAAAAACATTTGGTCTAAGGAACCATTATATATCATCTATCTACCATCAAGATTAGTGAGATATAATCGATTAGATGCAATTTGCTCAATTTAGGGGACAAATATTTAAGATTTGTAATGCTTTATAGTACAGGTATCATTTCACATGTCTTGGGGAACAGTTTGATTGTCTCCAGGTTTCAAAAAGCACAGGTAATTTAATTTACCCTTCCTGATGTTTGCAATGAAATTGTGGTAGCAGGTGTGTGTGGGTGTAGAGCAACAGGGATGAGGGAATAATAGCTGAAAGTATGTGAGGATTACTAAATTTTATGAATTAGCTGATGAGACCTTGTAAATTTTTATTGTGAATACCTCTGAACTCTCCTTGTATCTTCTTTTTTTCTTATTTGTACCATGATATTGAGAAAATGTAATTCCCTAATTTTCAGAGAGAATCAAGCTATAAAATACACATTCCTAGCTACTTAACCATAAAGACTTTTATTTTTATGGTTTTCTTGGCCTACACTTACTAGGTTTCTAATCATTCTTTGCTCATATTGTTCTGCACCTTCCATTAACTATTCTTTCACAATGATATTTTGTCCCTTTTCCACTAGCTCAATCCTCAGGCTTTTATGTCTTAACATAATGGTACTTCTATTTTTTGTCCATTCCAGTTTACATTGGATATTTTTTTACAGAACTCTTCAATTATTCCAGGAAATTTGGGATATGTTTCAGAACTCTACACTTTTCCCATAAAATTTGGCTAGTGAGATATTTGATTATAACTTCTCACAGATTTCTTGTGCTTCTATTGGGTTAACCAAAAAGTTCATTCAGGTTTTTCCCTAAAATAGAAGAATCACTTTTCATTTTCACCAATAACTTTATTGATCTGGATATTTTGAGCATGTCATCTATCTCCTTTTATTACCTCCTGATAGGTAGAGGCCAGGGGTGCTGCTAAACATCTTCCAATGCTTAAGACAGCCCCACAGCAAAGAATTATTTGGCCAAAATATCAAGAGCACCAAGAAACTTTGCAAACCACTTTTGACACATTTGGTCAGTCACAACACCTCCATGCATGGCATAAATCTTTTATTTTGCATTTCAGTCACATTTTTACCTTTATTGAAATAATAAAGCACAATATGCAGAAAATTTCACATTTTCTTCCATCTTTAATATTAAAATGGCTGCACAAAAATTCACCAATTTTGGTAAGTATTTTTTTAATGCACACTGATATGGCAGCTATCACAGCAATATAACAAATTTTTTTTGAAGGAAGTTAAAGACAATTAAGTATTATTAGAGCCATTGTATGGAAAAAAAACAAAGGCAATTTTTGGCCAGCGCAATACTTGAAACTCTGAATTCTTATCCTTAGCCTATAATATATACATATGCACATATATATAAAATGAGAGGGATATATCTAGAATAGATAGATACAGATATATGGCTATCTCTCTATATATACTTATTATATATATTATATATAAATATCGAGAAGTGTATATATTTCTACTTATATAAATATATACATATATTTCCCCTAAGCAAAGATGCAGACCCCTAACAAGTAATCGTTATGATGACTAGACATAATCATGTCCCAGGAAGTCACCAATTTCTTGACAACTTTGATCATTGTTGGGACAGCTAAAGTATTAACAAGATAATCTCAATTTTGTCATTAGTTTCTTATTGAAATTAATTTCAATGACAGATTCTAATATTATTTTTAAAATGTACCCCAAATCAGGGTATTTATGAACAAATTAAGGTAATAATGAAGTTTAAAATCACTTTGCCTTTTTTTTTTATTATTAAGGTAAGAATTTATTTAACACTTCATCTCAGCTGGCCCAAGGATGTTTTAACAATCCACATAGGAGATATTTAAAGATGGCTAATTTAAATTTATTCTTTTTCTGATCTTCCTTTCTGCCTTTTCAAGTATATGACAAAGATAATTTCCACTTTTTTTCACCTTGCATGAATTTATTAAGGAAAATAACATGTAAGGGAAAACAAGTTGCCAAATTTTATATGATATTTCATGGTTGTGTGAAGCTTATCCAAATAATGTCCAAAGGAAGTTCAAGTATACATCATCTCATTTCATCATTTATAATTTTACTATTTATAAGTTATATATATTCTTTTGGGGTTCTAAGAAGTAAATCAAATGTTACCAAATTATAGCCCATTTTAATTTGACATAAATTTTTTTGCTCTTTTAATCTGCCTTTTTGAAAATGATCTGGAAGTATAAAAGTAGTTTTCATTAACTGTATTAAATATAACACTCAAGTGCTTAATATTAAGGTTATGGTTTTCTTAGAGAAAACTGAAACTGAATGACCAGAAGTCAGCAAACATTGTGAGTCTACCTTGGGCAAGTTATTAACCTTTCTTAGTTTCTGTTTTCTCATCTGCAAAATCACAAGGTTAGATTCCAGCTCAAGGATTTCAAGTCCTATAAGGTCTATAGATTTCTTTTTCTCTTTGTGAAAACTTTTTTCAGTAATGATGAGAATGTTTTTTAAAGATTTTATGTATTTATTTTTAGAGGGGGAAGGGACAAAGAAAGAGAGGAGAGGAACATAGATGCAAGAGAGAGACATTGATCTGTTGCCTGTCTTACACGCCCCAACCAGGGGAATGAATCCTCAACCCAGGCCTGTGCCCTGCCCAGGAATTGAACTGGGGACCTTCATCTTTGCAGGGAAATGCCCACCCAACTGAGCCACACTGGTCAGGGTGATGAGAATCTGTGAATTCAATAATTAGGGCTTCACTACATTCTCGGACATGTGGGTATTGAAACAAACTCTTATGGGATCTACACTCCATGAAACCTAATTCAAATTAAGAAACCGTGCTGTGGGTGGTGTAGGTGTGTACCCAGCAGCACACAGGAAGCATTACCGGAAGGTATCAACTGAAAGGAAGCACACATGGAAATATCCTGTCACCCACACTGAAACCTCCTGCAGCCAACCGAGGCTCCTCATGGGATCTCCCAAGCATGGCCACCCACAGCTGCCATCACACCATCCAGCTTCTCTTTTCAAAAATTACTAAATATAGACCTTCATGATGTGAGTTTTACTGATGATGTTTCTCCAAAATACCTTCAAATAAATGGCTTTTCTTAAGAAGGTTTTAATGCATTTTTTAACCCAAAACTTTATACATAGTTTTTCCTCCCAGAACTTGAAATTTCCTGGACTTTAGTGAAGTTAGGGGAAAAAAAGACATTGCAGTCTCTATTAAGGAAATTAGTTTTAATAGTAACAATGTATTTCCCATCTCTAAATGGAAAAACAGAATTTTGCCTTATGTATAGTTTGTCAAATTATGTTTAAAAGTAGCAGAAATATTTTAATTATTCTTTTAAAGTAATCTTATTTCTTGACAAAATAATGATCTAATGTAAGCTCTTATTTTTAAAAGCTATTTTTCTATTCAAACTTTCATTCCTCTTAATTCAGATATGTACAAACATGCAAACAAAATTATAGTTACCCATTTTACATGCAAACGGGGAGGTTTTTAGAAAACAGAAGGATGCAGCTGCCCATAGTATGTCATTCAACCAACAAAATGTACTCAGAAAACCAAAGGCTGCTTCCTCTAACCATTAACAGTGTCATAATTATTTTAAATAGTCAGTCACCTAAGAAACAACACCTTATAACTGAAGTCCAAAATTTGTTTTAAGAATAATTTAATTGTTTTATTTTATGATTATTCAAAATAGATTATCAAGATTAATCTACGTTATTTGAACAGATATTAACATTGCCAGGCAATTTCTTTTGGTCAAGGAGAAGGAAGAAGATACAAATACGATCTGGTTCTGGACACATGTTCCTAATGCGTTAGAGAAGAAAAGGACAGGGTGCAAATAACTAGCACAAGGTTGAATATGGTAAGGAATTGAAGTTTAGAAGTATGTGTATGTGTAAAGCTGTGACAGTTTTGGCTAGTAGGAGCAGGGAAGATTTCAACTGAGGCTGATATCTGTATTACCCTTTGGGGAAAAAAAAATTTCAACAAGTAGGAAAAGTGGGGAAGCCTCTTGACCAAATGAAGGCAGATGAATCAACAAAGTGTGACTAACTGAATTCATTTAAGAATGGTAAGTCTGATTTAACTGTAACAGTGCAGGGTGATTGAAGGAGACTTTTAGGTAGTGCATCGTAAAAACTACATTCAACCTGATTTGTAGAAGGCCTTGAAAGCCAAGGTATAGCCTTCGGGTTTGCTGGATAGTCTGTGAGGACCCAGGGAAGAGGATAATTATAGGAGAAAAAGAGTGGCTCACACTGATAAACTTGGAGATAGGGATGAGCAGGCAAAATGGGATAATCAAAAGGAAATGCATCATTCAGGGACAGAATAAGGTAATGTGGGCAAAGTGAAATAAAAGTCTATACAAAATAATGACAATAGAAGTGATATGCATATGCTGGGTACAAGAGAAATTCTAGGAGAAATCAGAGGTTACAATGACCGTTAAATACTTGTGCACGCGACTGTGGAAAAATGTAGGAAAACTGAGGAGGTTGGAATATGAATTACTGGCAGAAAGATAAACTGCTAACACAAAATAAGGAGATAGGTAAGAAAGAACAAGAAATGTGATGAAATTCATCTATACACATACTGTTTTAGGGGACATCCACATAGCACCTGGAAAGGGGGGTCAGCTGCAGCAATGTGATTATGATACAGAGAAGTAAAGAGAGCCTGAACCTTTACGTACTGAAAGAACTAGTAAAAAGTGTTAAATAAAATGATATGGCAGATCATGAATCATCTAAGAAGTTTGTCAAAGAGAATTGTCTTTATTGCTTAAGTGTTCTGTTACCAATTAGAAACTACATGACTCCATCTTTCCTGCCCGGACCCTCACAAGTTTTCTTTTCCCAGGCCTGATCCTCTCCCAGACTTGGGCTCTTGATGATGTCCTGAATCTTAAGGTCTGCCTCATTAAGGAGTTGCAATGTCAGAGTAAATGAGAGGAGTTGGATGTCATGTTCATAAAGGTAAAACTTTTGGAAGTAAATGGCATCATTAAACAGGGAATAGGGAGGGAAGGGGAGAAGACTCAGGGAAATGCCCAGATGTAGGTTTGTAGAGGCAGGAGAGAGTAGAAAGGCAATGGTGAGAGGCATTGGAGGATCATTTGGGGAGAAAGTGTCAGGAAATCTGAGTTTCGTGGAAAGTGGAAAAGAGAAAAATGGTCAAGGAATCTAAAATGCTTCCATGAGATTAATGCAGCGTTCTGGGGGGGGCGGGGGGGACAGTGAAGTTAAAATAAAAGGCTTAAGGCAAAAGCAAGATTTTCAGTTACTAAAAGAAAATTCAGTCTATATCGAGTAAGGCTGAGTAAGATAAGATGGGTACTGAGTAGGGATTGAGAAGAATGGTAGATAGGATAAAGCTGGCTAAAGATCTTTTTAAAAAGAGAGAAAAGGTCAGAATTTGTGTCAAACAGTAATTGTACATAACATTCAATTGGAGAAGTAGTCTGGGGACTTCTTAGGAAAAAAGGAAAATTTTGGTAAAATAAGGTATACAGCTAATCAAACTCAAAGTCATAGTTGTAATATTAAAATGTTTTAGAATATGGAATCTTGGTGATCAAAATTTACGGGCTCTATTGAAAACCTTACCATCAAATAGATGAAATCAGGTATCAGATTTTGAAACAACAGTCTGAATTGTGGACCCCATTAATATTTTGAAATGGACTGAATTGTGTACCCCATTAATATTTTGAAACCCTAACTCCTGATGTGATAGTATTTGGAGATAGAGGATATGGGGTAATTAGGTTTTGATAAGGTCATGGGATTCATGCCCTCATAAGAAGCACCAGAGAGTTTAGAGTCTCTCTCTACAGGGGGAGAACACAGTGAGAAGGTGACCCACTGCACATCAGGAAGCGCTCTCACCAGAGGCTGCCCATGTTGGCATCCTGATCTCAGGTTTCTAGCCTCCAGAAACACAGGAAAATAAATTTCTTCTGTTAAGCCACCCAGTCTATGGTATTTTGTTATGGCCACTCAAATTGATTAAGACACAGTCATTGATTTCCCCCCTTAATTTGGGGTATTTATAATATAATATTTAATATAGTTTATTTTAAGATTATGGAACTTTATAAATAAAACAGAATCTTACTCTATATGGTTTAAATGTGATTACAGTAATAAAAAGTCAGGAAAAATGAGAAAACAGAAGAAAGGAAGAAACAAAGGGACAAAAAAATAGACTCATTTGGAAAATTTTTAAGTATCTTGCAAATATTCTCCAGCAGAATAGAGTAAGAATAATACCAGTTGAAATTGACTGCTCTTTTACTATGTTTCTAGTACCTTTCAAAGCCATATAATTTAATCCTCGCAATAACTCAATAGGGTCAATAAAACACTATTGCTACCCTCTTTTCATAGGCGTAAAAAAGACCCAGGCAGGTAACATAAAACTCGCTCAACGCTACCACACAAGCCAATGAAAGAGCTAGGCTCATGCTTTTATAGCATCTATGTGCTTTTTAAGATTTACCCCAATAAAACTTATTTCCCCTAATTTTCTTACTTCTACATAAAGCTATACCCACATAAACTATTCCATGTTAGCATTTATTTACTAACTCTTATTCTCAAATGGAGGTAGTAAGGCAGGGGTCAAGGTTAATTAAATACATGAAATGTCTGGGATAAGGTTGAGATTTAGACTTTCAAAGTTATGTCTATTGCAGCATTGTTCATAATAGACAACATATGGGAACAACCTAACTGTTCTTCAATGAACAAATGGATAAAGAAAATGTGTTATGAATATTATTCAGTCTTTTAAAAAATATTGTCATTTGCAACAACATGAACAAAGATGTAGAATATTATGCTAAATAAAATATGCGCCACATAGAAAGACAAATACCGCATGATCTCACTTATACGGGAATCTAAAATAGTCAAACTCATAGAAATAGAAAGCAGAATGGTGATTGCCAAGGGCTATGGGAAGGAGGGATGGGGGTAATGTCAGTGCAAGGGTACAAAGTTTCAGTTATACAGCATGAAAAAATTCTGGAGATCTACAACACAGAATAGCATCAAGAGCTAACAATACTGTATTGTATACCTAAAGTTTGCTAAAAGAGATCTTAAATGAAATTTCATCACACACACATGTGACAATCGATATTTTAATTAGGTTGATTGTGATGAGCATTTCACAATGTATACATAATATCAAAATATCAAGCTGTACATCTTAAATATATACAATTTTTACATCAATGATATATCAATAAAGCTGTTAAAATTGTTTCTGAAATGTTCACCATTTAAACTGTAGTCATTTTCTATCCTACACAAACCCACAGCAAAGATCTAATATCTTGATCAATCCAAGTGACAATGAGGAACTTTCAACCTTCAGCGTCCCTCTCTTCTTTTTCAATTGTGTACTTTTTAAAAAGCTGTCTATCCAAAATTAGTGATGACTTTCAAACTTGGATAAAAAAAAAGAAAAGGGAAATATAACAATTTTATAAATATAAGACTGACAGTTTGAGTGCCCTATCGTTTCATAGAGCAAGTAAAAAGCTCCTACTCTGTCCAGCCCAGGCAAGTTTGCACTTAGCTGATTTTATGAATGAGAGCTCATTCAACCGCTCCACTCTCTTGGAGTGACTGAGTTAGGTGGCCTGTGTCTTATTTAGATCAGTATATAGCATGGCTATGGGACAGTGACACACTTCCTTGGAGCTCAGGGTAGTGAAGGCAAGTAAAATTTTACTAGGTGGTCTTTGGGGGGTTTTGTGGTTTTATACTTTTTCCAGGGATTGAAGATCCACAGAGAGTGACTTGACTGCTGGAGATGTTGCCCAATGTCTGTTAACAAGAAAGTATATCCAGGGCAGAGCCGGCCAACTCTGTCAGAGGCCAGCCAGCATTCATGTGGTTTATCAAGCTCATCCCCATGAATGTCACTGAGGAAGCAGCATTTGACTTCTTAAAATATCTCCTACAAAACTAAAAGGAAATTGCAACAAGCGTGGCATCTGGGAGTGAGGTACATACACAGCTGCTAAAGACAGGAAATTTAAATTAGCTGCCTCTTTCCCCCTGATTAGTTTTTTAAATATTTTTTTTCAGGCCCCATAATAATATAGGATAAACTCAGAGTATCAGAGATCCTTCTGAATTTCCCTGTTTTCCAAGAAGTCCAATTCAATGTGCCTCAAATTTTCCATTGGTGGCTGGTCTGATGAAACAAGCAGAGGCAGCAGGTTGGTTTGAAGGAAAAAGAAGAACAACTTTCGGTTGCTTACAATTTGCATTTGGCCAAGCAGTAAATACATCTTCTAGACTTGCCAACCTCCTCAAACTGGCCATTTTTATCTCCCTTTCTCCACTAGCTGCTCAAAACTATATCCCAAAGTGCCCTGACACGAAACCACTGGAGGGTGTGGTCTCTGCTTGCACTGGGCAATGAACAGGGAAGCTATTTATTTCTAGGGCATCTCTGTTCAGTGACTCATGTTTCGACTGGAAAATTGGCCACAGCTTTCTAGCAGCTCTTTCCTGCCAGCTCTCCTGGCATTCTACCCAGTACTCCCACTGTCCCTCCCCCTTTCTCCTAACCCAGTCTGCTTTTATAAAAGCAGACTAAAGCCCCCACTTAATAATAGTCATTGTTCCATGTTAACCTTGAGGATCTCGGAGGAAGGACAGTGAAGGGCGTAGCTGTGTGCTATAATGAGCATTTGGCGCTATAGCAGGTGGAAAAGGCTTTGGGGATCTGGGCAGATTAGGAGGAGAGGGGGCTCTAGCAGATGTTGAAGCAAGATGATGTATTGCTGCTCACTCTGGGATTCAGACAATACCAGTGCAAAAGTAGAACAGGGAAAAGGGGGGAAATTGATCCCTTTTGATACAAACTGGGCTATAAACCAGACACACTTGAAAGTGAGCATTTAAGAAAGACAAATTTGTTTCCTGGTCTTGCAGTTTTACCTGCTTGGGATTTTTTTGTTTTTGTTTTTCTCCTCATTGCAGATCAATTGCCAAATTGTTCTTTTAATTTGAATATTAACTACCTACAGGCTTCACTTATTCCCATCACTTAAAGGTTCTTATTAATCTGACTTCTTTGTAGTAAAAGTAGAAATAGATGCATCAGGAATTTCATTTGTGTGTGCTTTCAGAACCAAGAAGCCATATAAAGCAAAAGTAAATAGCATCTAACTAATGATTGGTTTTACCATTTGAAAAAATATATATTTAAAGCTATTCTTTTGCTTTTCACCAGGCAATAACATAATAAAGAAAATGTTGATATAAACAATAATTCCATTCACTTTACAAAGAAGGGTAAGAATGAAATTCACCTTTAATACATTTATGCTGAGTAATCCCGTTTCTGATTTTTAACACTTGTTTTAATGTGTTTTGTGAAATTCAGAAATAGAGATAAATTACCTACTCTACTACATGGTTTGCATAATTATTCACAAATATTTGCACATACACATCACACACACATGTATATACATATATACACATACATGCACATAAGCATATAATATGCTCTGAATGTGAAAGGACATATGGAATCCAAGGGCTAATTAAATGTAACAAAAAAAAATCACAATCTTCAAAAGTTGATATCACTAACAATGAAATCATTTGTGGCCAAATATATTTTAGAGTATATTATATATGAAGAGTTGGATTGTCAAAATTTATTTCTAGAAGCTCTAGCCTCTTTGTTTTTCCCCAGCACTCAATACATGCACTCAACGAAATCAATTAGAATCAGAAAGGGAATATAAAATCTATCTTTGTTTCACTTTAGCCAAGGATGACAATTAGAAGCCAGAGACTGTAATCTCTGACCTCTGTCTACTTGTGCTACATTGTTTATGACTAAACTTGTTCAGGGGCCATAGACATGATAGAAAACATGATACAGCAAGTAAGGAAATAAAAGAAGACTTATTATGAGACCCTTGATATGAGAACCCTGTATTTGTCAAGGTCCTCCAGAAAAACAGAACCATTTGTTTATTTATTTATTTATTATTTATTGAAATCAGTTGACTAATTTTGGAGATCAAGATTCCCATGATTTTCCTGGAAACCAGGAAAGCCAATTGTGTAATTCACCTTAATTCAAAAGGCCTGAGAACTAGGGGAGATGATGATTTAAGTCCATGTCCAAAGTTCTGAGAATCAAGGTGCCGGTAGTGTAAATTCTCGTCTGAGTCTGAAAGCCTGAGAAATCCTGAGAGCAGGAGAAGAATTTCTCAGCTCAAGCAGAGAGAACAAGTGAATTAGCCCTTCCTCCACATTTTTGTTCTATTTGTGTCTTCAGCAGATTGGGTGATGTCCACCTGTACTGATGAAGAGAATCTATTTACTCTGCCTATGGATTCGAAGACTAGTCTCTTCCAGAGACCCGTCACAGACGCACCCAGAAGTAATGTTTTTCCAGCTATCTGGATATCTCTTAGCCTAGTCAAGTGACACATAAAACTAACCATCACATTCTCTCTAGTAACTATTAGTTAACTAAAAACATCTTTGAATGTAGAATAACTTATTTGGGTCTTAAAGAGCAGCAAAGTACAATACTACTATGTATATTATTACAAATCTGACTTAAATCAAGTTCTATTAAGTTTGTGTCTGTATTGCCATATCCATAAAACATTAATAGTAGCTAGCCAGTCCTGGCCAGTGTGGCTTGGTCAGAGCGTTATTTCATAAACTGAAAGGTTGTAGGTTCAATTCCTGGTCAGGGCACATACTTAGGTTTGGGATCGGTCCCCTTTGGGATGTATGCAAGAGGCAACCAATCAACATTTATCTCTCACGTTGATGTTTCTCTCCCTCTCTCTCTCCCTCCCTTCCCCTGTCTCTAAAATCAATAAGCATGTCCTCAGATGAGGATTAAAAAAAAAAAAAAAAGGACCTAGCCAGTAAAGTAGTTATTAGGAAAGATAATAAAACATTTCATGCTAAAGTTGTTAAATCTCCTATGCGAGTAGTTTAGGTGGGAGATGGAAGAACTGTTCAGTTGTATCAATATAAGATGCAACAGTTTGAGTGATTTAGTCATTGCCATATTTTTACCTTTATTCATTTAAATAACTGGAATTTTTGTATTCAAGAGTCAGATTCATGTGATGATGAGTATTCATCAGGGAATATTTAGTATTTTGGAATATTTCAGAACTGTTTTTTTTGGTCTTCGGTGAATAGAATCAGGTAGCTCACTAAAACTTGTGTGACAGAAGATGAAATTTCTGGTGCTAAATGTGTGACAGCGGTCATGTAACAACCTCCGTCATTCCCAGCAACAGACTTTGTGTTATGTTCAATACACCTGTGGGTCAAGACAGGGCAGGGTGGAGAAGGTTTATCTATTCTTGATTATGTCTGCGGCCTTGGGAAACTCAGGTGGTTACAGGTAACTAGTTTTGCTGGAGCATAGAAAAATCTGGAAGCTGCTTCACTTATGTATGTTTCCTGGGTGGGAAAATTCCATATTTGAGCTATTATGACTATCAACAGAGTACCCTTTGTGGCATCTCCATGTAGTTTGGAACTCTTAAAAAATGATGTATGGAATCCTTCTGGAGAGGGAATAGTCAAAAGGTGAGACCTTGGTCTAAGAGACCAAGGAAGAAGCTGCAAGGCCCCTCTGACCTAGCCTCAGAAGTCACGCAATCCCTCTGCCATGTTCTGTTTGTTTCCAGAATCACCAAGGCCAGCTCATATTTAAAGGGAAGGGTACAAGTCTTTATAACTTGATGGGGAGTAGCAAGATCACATTTCAGAAGAGATAGGAGACTACAGTTGTGGTTATCTTTGGAAAATGCAACGTGCAACATATTTTTCTTACAACATATTACAACCAGTTCTTGTACTTTTTAAACGATGCTTTACTCTTTGTACTTTTTGAAGCTAAACCATATATACATAAAAATACAATAAAATATTATTTAAAAATCTGTAAATATGTGTAGATTTCTAAAGCACTGCTTGTTGGTTGTGGTACTAAAGATTTTTTTTAACCTGATAAATCAATTGGTATACCAATTTTGCCACTCCTTAGATGTAGTCATGGGGTAACTTTCTAAAATCTCAATTTTTTTCTTGTATAAAGTGAGGATAAAAATAACACATGTTTCAAAAAACTGCTAGGGTTGAGTGATATATCACAATTAAACCACACAGATTTCAGGCTATCAAGAAATAATTGCTGTCTGTATGTGGCATCATCCAGGACTCTAGAAATAGGAATCACGACATTTCTAAATAAACACCAACAAAAGTACTGAACATTGACAAGTGTACTATAAAACAATAAAATGTTTTAATACTTAATAATGTTAAAATTTTGATGTTATTTTTTCCTGAGGTTTACTAAAGCCTTCAACACTAAGTACAATGAATCTCCAAATCATGTAGCTCCTTATATACCGACGATATCGTTGTCACCTCCAGAGCTGTTACATCAGCGTTCATCTGCTCAATAACTATTAAGTACCTTTTAAGCCAGACTCTGGTGATACACTGTTTATAAAGACAGTTCTTCTTCCCCCTCCTCTTCTTCTCCTCCTCCTCCTTCTTCTCCTCCTCCTCCCCATCCCTCTCCTCCTCCCTCTATTCCTCTTCCAACTCTTCCTCCTACTTTTAACAGAGCTTGCAAGTTCTGGTAAGATAACTTTTTATGTTAATTCTTCTATGTGGGGAAGATAAGGACAAATTAAGATGGAGCCAACAGACAGGAAAAAATTCATTCATTAAAACACATTCCACTGAGCAAGTATTATAATTATTCTGTGGTAGACAGTTAAGATATAGAGATAATGAAGACACAATCCCTACTCTAACAGAATTATCCTTCTCTGAGGGGAAATGACGCATGTAAAGAAAATTCTAAAACAACATCTAGTAGTAGTAGCGCACACCCATCTATTTGGGTGGTGAAGACTTGTTGAAGAAGGTGATGCAGAAAGTTTGTCTCAATGACAATTATGAATTAATTGATGAAATCAGGTGACAGAGGAGTGGAAATAAAAGATTCACAAAACTTCCCTTGAAGGTTTACTCTGAAATTATACTACCCATCTACATAAGCACAACAGAGTATATGATGGACATTTTGCCTGGTTCATTCAAGGAAGAGCTTGTTGTCCGGATATTGAGTGTTCTATTTGTAGATAATGTTTAGCTGTTATATCCTCTTCACAAAATTGTCTCCACTGGGCAGAGCTGCCTCACTCAAGGCCACACCATTGTCATGGAAGCCAACATCCCAAGTCTGATGAGACTGTAATGCTATTTGGCCATTTTGGACTCAACGTGGGAGAACACTGAAAGGACATTTAGCACCAGAGCTCCCAGTCAAGTCATCCAACAATGACATGGGCCTGTGATATTGTTTATCTTCTCTCTCTCCTTCTTCGTTTCTTTCCACAGCTGAAGATCCCAAGAGACCTTCTCAATTAACATCCTGTAACTTTGTCTCAGATTTCACTTCCTAAGATACCCAACCTTTGACAATATGATAAGCAGAAGAAATTTTAGGAAATTTAATTGTGAATTTCTTCATCTATTGAATCCCTATAACATGAGAATTTCTCCCACTTTGTGTTTGAATAGATTGCTCAAATCTTAGTCACATCAGTCTGCATTGTACAAACAATTACTCAAATTTGATTGAAAAATATTACTTGGAAAGCATAGCACAAAGCTGGGTTTTAGTCATGAAAAGCATTCATTTATCTTTTGATAATTGCTTGCCAAAGCTAAAAATTTTAACCAGAGCTTTTTTTGAGTAGAAAAAAGCAGAAAGGATACTTTTGATAGTAATAATTCTATTGTTGTTTCTTTTTACTTTTATATAATTTAAAAATAGTCAACTGGATTTCAAAATTTTGAATTGATAAATAAAATTTCATTTGATTGTAGCCAAGTTGGCTCATATATTTTATGGATGAAATTAGATCAACTAATTAAGACCACAAATTCCATAAAGTTATTTATTTTACTCTTCTGTTGAATAGCAAATATTAACTTTGGTTACACAATGATCATGAGAAATAATTATCGTGAGAGGTTTCACAATAGTTATGATAATTTGTTATATTGCATTTACTTAATCTTTTAAAAATATTTTGTATTTTTACAGCCCAATCTTCCCATTTATACTCACAAACAAGGTTCATTTCTTGATGCATATATGTAATGGTTTTTCCCTTACACTGTGATAAAAATATAGTGGAAAAAACACTGGTCTTTCGCTTTGCTATCTTTGCTTTGGCTTTCATGATGCCCCATTTTTCCTCCTTTCTTTTCCCTGTCCTTTTTTATAAAATCACAGAGACAATATGAAAGATGACAATAATAATGAAACCCATCATAATAATGGACGATATTTATTTAACTCATACTGTATGCTTGCCATTGTTCTAATTCTTTCACATGTATCAATTCATTTAATTTTCGTAACATACCTTTAGAGGTATTATCCCTATTTTAAAAATAGCACATGACCCTTATCCAGAATCGGGAAGAACCACTAAAAGAACTTTGTACATTATGATCGCTTTCATTTTGGGGGTCAAATATAATTTCCACCTGCTAATGAAATGCATAGCTTTTGTGTCTATTAGGAGAGGTAGGAAAAGAACCAGAGGGTTAATATAAATGTTTCAAATTCTGTGACTATGATATATGTAATTCAGGAAGAAACATTTGAGACAGAAAAACAGATGTATTCTTCAGATCCATTTGGTATGAAAAATAGCTGTAGTTGTGTGTGTTCATGTGAGTGTGGGACAGGGGGAAGGTCGCTGAAATGTGGAAGAGGAATTCACCAAATTGTCCAAGTATCTGTCCATGGGTGCTGGAAAATATTTCCAATTTTTTCAGAATAAGCATGTCTTACTTATCCACTTAAAATATTAAGTTGAAATGATTTTAAATGCTAAAATTCTACTGTCTTAAATATTTGTCTACCACCATGACAAATAACTATGTACCATTCCCAGACTTCCACAGAGTAACTCACTCTTTTCACCATAAAGGACTGTAGAACTGTGTGCATCCTACACACACAGTGGTGAGGACTGATTCAATGAAGGCTCTAGAATCATCTTTATCAAATTCTGAGTGTGTCAGGGAGTGTCAGGCCATTTAGGCTTATACATACTTTCATAGTCATTAATTTTAATGAGGAAATTAATGTTATTAATATCACTAATTTATATATTAGGGCCTCATGAAAATACCATTTTCTCATTCTTTGTGTTAGTATTTTCTTAAGCTAAACTCACTGTGTGCCAGGCACACAGGGAATAAAGTGTTGAACAAGAGGAATATTCTTCTATTCTTGTCAAGATACAGGCAGAGGTCGAGTATCTGACTTTGTTTCAGAATATTATTTGGATTTTTACTTCACTTGGCTTTTTATTATTATTTATCTGTTTGCTTGTTTAAGAATAATAAAAGTATGTTATATCAAAATTCATGCCATACCTAATTTTCTGGAAAGGTCTTAGTCAACACCTAAGAAAACTGAAGTAACCAACTGGCTTAACCTTCCCTTAGCAGACTCTAGCTGACTCCACAAGCAAAGCCAAGTGAAGAAGGAAGGTTTTTAGATAGCACAGGTATTTTTCTCATTTTGTGAGAAATATTAACCGCTATTATTTATATATTGATAATCAGTAAAACCTCGTGCTCTGCCCAACGTACACATTTCTGAGTTCCATGACTAAAACTCTATGGTAACTTGAAAATTTGTGACTTGTTTTGTTTTGTTGTTTTCCAAAAGAATATATTAGCTTTTAGTCTGTTACCACTTTTAAATGTTAAATTTTAATCAATTTCATCTATGTATACCAATGCACTTTAAAATATTTATTATCATTTTGAACTTATTTAAAAGTCACTGTCAACATGTGTATATTCTTTATACCATAGTGGATATTATTGGTAAAATGACCTCTTGTGTCTCAATGCCTTAAGGATAGAGACTTATGCAGACTTGCCTCTAGCAATGCTAAGTGTCCAGGAACACATTATAAATATTTGATGATAGGAAAATGTTAGAATAAAAGGAAAAATCAGATTCTTAAATAAAGAAAATATACTTAGTTTGTTCTTATTTGTATTTGTTCTTATTATAATTTTAAGAATATTTTACTTAGAAATTCATTTGTATTAATACAAATACTTGTTTTCTACATGTAAGAGTGCCACATTTTTATTACAGTAAACATATAAATTACAGATTATTGGTATATATATATATATATATATATATATATATATATATAAAGGGAAAGAGACAAATTAAAATCATAAAATTTTCATTCTGCCATAGAGAAATAACTACCATTTTATTTTATTTATCTTCTAAATGTATAGTTTTACATAGTAAGATTATATAATAGATTCCTTTTTTTGTAGTTTTTTATTGTATTTGAATCCCAATTTTGGGATGAATACCATTTTTATTTTTTATTTTTTTATTCATTTACTTTTAGAGAAGGAAAGGGAGGGAGAAAGAAAAGGAAAGAAACATCAACGTGTGGTTGTCCCTCATGAGCCCATTAATGGGGACCTGGCCCGCAATCCAGGCCTGTGCTTTAGACTGTGATTTGAACCAGAGACCCTTTGGTTGAGTGCTGGCCCGCAACACTCAATCCACTAGGCCACACCAGCTAGGAGAATCCCATTTTTAAATAAAATATTAAATACATTAGAAAGGTGATGACATTATTTACATGTCTTTAAAATATTTGAAAAATCATAATAATTTATATTTCTACAATTATTTAGGTTATCTGAAATTTGGGGCTATTAATAATAATAGCAATTGCAATAATTTCTTGAGAGTTTGCTCTGTGCCAGGCACTGTGTTCTCTTTATAACAAATCCATCATGAGTTGCATTATCTTCAATTCCAAGTAAATGAGTTTATTCTAAAAAAATTAAATATTTGTCTCAGACTAACTGCTCGTTCATGACAGGGCAGAATTTGACTCCCAAGCGTGTATGTTAGCCACTCAGTGTTTTGACTCCGTATTATGTACGTCATCTTGATCAACATCTCTGAGGTGTAAACTTTGTGCAAAGTTTGAATTATATCATTAAGGATACGCTTAGAAATAGAATTTACAGAATAGAAGGGGTAAACCCTTTTTGAAGCTCTTAACATATTTGTCCAAATTATATTCCAAATTTGTTAATCAAAGTTACATTGTTATCTGAGTTCAGGGAATTTTTGTATTAGTTACTTCTTACTTTATTTAATACTTGTTAATTATGTAGGACTTCACTTTCATATTTTTGTTTTTAGAATATCAAATATCTCTTAATATATTAATAGCTGTCTGTATTGCTTCTTACATGATTACTCTGTTATATTGCTGAATTTGCTTATTGCTCAGGTATTAGTGTTAATCTTACTGATCTTTAAACTCTTGATGTTTAAGAAGTTACCCATTGCCGACATTTTATTAGTAAACTTTTACACAATCATTCCTGTGTCAGTCACAGTTCAAGGCACTTTATATTTACTCCTCACATTTACCATTAGAGATGGGTACTGTTATTATTCCCATTTTTATAGATGAAGAAATCCAAGCACACAGAGAGAGTCAGTTTCCCTAGCTCATAGAGCTAGTAAGTGAGAAAATTCAACTCTGGAAAGCTAGCTAAATCAATGATGTTTTTACTTTCTGTATATCTTTCAAATATTTCCCAAACTTCACTTTATTTTTTTTATTATTACATATGTTAAAACTTAGGTTTCACAGAATAAAATCCATTGATTCTATACCTTTTTTTAAAGACATACTAATTCTTTCCAAATATTTCCTAAGGAAATCAAATAATTGCCCAGATGTTTTGTCAGGTATGTTTACATCGATACTGTTTAGAATACCAAAACAACTGGAGGCAACTTAAGTGTCTGTCGATGTAAGAACATACAAACGTGCAGAGAATTTTTATAAGAATTTATTTGAGCCAAACAGTTTGCAATTTCTTTTATGCATTTTAGAGTTAGGAGGAAAAATGAGAAAGATGACATTAAGCTAGGAGAAAAACAAGGCAAGGATCAGATTAGTTAAAGTCTTAAGGGTAGTCACGCTTCAAAAGGAGGGACTTAAGAGGGAGGATCTCAAAGTGTATTATTAACCTAGACACACAGAAACCATCAACAAGTGTGGCTTAGGGCAAAGATAAGCCTTTTACCAAAGAAGTTATATGCTTGGGGTGTGACTACCTACCAGGACCTGCCTGGTTAGCAATTTATGGTCAGATAACTCTGTGAGGTTATTTTTCATTGAACCCCTTTTCATGCACATGTCCAACAACTGAAGATTGAGTAAATTTATGATGATGCAGTCATACACAGGTCTTGTACAGTCACTAAAAATGATAGAAATTTGTATACTTGTTAATATAAAGCGTGGTCACTACACACTAGTCAATAAAAAAGGTAAATTTTAGAAATATAAACTCATCTATATTTTTTTAAAATGTGTTAACACATATTTACCTAAATTTATTAATAAATCAACAAAGGTTCCTCTACACAGCTTATCTCTCTTTAAAAAATACTCTAAAATGAGATGGATTACTGGTAGAAAAAAATAGCTTTTTCAAAAAATCAAGGTCCCAACTAACTCTAACTTTCATCAATGCACATGGTTCACTGACTAAAACTGTGTGTGTGGGGGGGAAGCTTATTAGAAAAAAAACCCACATTTTTTAGCAACAGTCCAAAGTTATATTCACCTGTTCTTTGGTCATTAGTCTTTCTGAAATATATACAATTGATACTAAAAAATATTTTCTGTACCTTTTTCTAAATCTCTTTATGCACTGTGTCAAAAAAACAGTCATTTGCTGCTTAATGAAAGGGATACATTCTAAGAAACGAGCTCTTACGTGATTTCATTATTGTGAGACTGCAGTAGACAGTCAGTTCTGAGCAGAGCAGGAACGAAAGGCCGCAGAGGGGATGTCACTCTGGTGGTGGTAGAAATTCCCGAGAAACAGAGGCAGGAGGAACCGAGTGATCTGATCCAAATGACTTTATTTGATGCCGCGCTGAGAAGTGGGCTGAGTCGGGGTCACTTCAGCACTGGGGGAAGGCAGGAGTTGGGGTTTTTAAAAGAAAAGGTGAGGGGTCTGTGGCAGGATAGGAGAGGAGCTGTTCTTCTGGGTGGGTGCCTCGGGGTTTCAGAATTGCGCCAGGACAACGGGTTAGATAAAAGGCGGGCTGTTCACAGGTACAGGAGGGTCAGTCTGACAACCGGCCATTGTGGCTGGCTCCAGGTGTCTATTGTGCCCGGTGGGAGAGAGTTTCAATTAAGCCTTGGGCTACGAAGCAAGTTGGGACAACTGAGTCATGGGCGGTTCAGAGGGTTGGAAACTGGCCTGACTGGGTCATTAGCAGTGTGGCAGGCTGGGAAACTGGCCTGACCCTTTCAGGTGAAAAGCCTTATGAGTCTAGCAATGGACAATTGTAGGGTGGGACCTCATCTTTAGGGTGACATTTTTTTCCCATAGTATATTGCTTGCCTTGTGGTTTTGGAAACATCCCTGACCTTTTCTCCTTTGGCATGTCACTTCTCAAGTAGTAGACCTCCTTAGAGGAGGAACAAGGGCCTCATATGACTCTCATATAAGCCCTTGTATGCCTACTCCCTTAAGCATTAAGATCTCAAAACAATGAGGTTCTGACCTGAATCAAATAATCTTAGGAACAAAGCCTCAGGTCTGTTGACCACAGAGACAGAGTTTTGGTCAAACCAGATATAACATCGCAGTTGTGTTTCACCTCCAGGCCCAGAAAAGGAGTAGGGCCAGATGGGGTGATGCCATGGCTGACATAGGACCGGCTGTGATTGATAGGGGACTCAAGAGTTGAAAAATGTTAGTTTAAGGTAAAAAGTTATAAGCCTGGCAAGTAATGTATACGTAAAAGCCTTTCTTTCAGAAACTACAGATAAAGCCCATCCTGACTCCTGGGAAAACAGCCGACCTCCTGGGGCACTGCTAAAGATTACTGCCTGGGGACAACTGGAGGCATCTGGGCTTTTGTGTTCCAGGGAGAGACAGACTACTACCCGCCCCTGGGAATAGCTAACTGCCCAGGACAGGAATGTTGCAGCATCCCTCACCTAACCCCCGCTGGCCTTCAAAGCCCTCACCGTACCTTGTTTATTCCCTGGTATAAAAACGTTGGCCTGGAAAGAAGAGATAAGATGGTCTGTTACGGTATGAACCCACCATCTTCTCAGATCGCCGGCCATCTGAATAAAGCTCCCATAAAGATTCAATCGCTGTCATTGCTTGTTGGGTTAGGTAGTGACAGGCAACCCAAATGCCGGTCTCTTTTATTGTTACATGATGACTAATGACCCTTGCCCTGATGCCAACCAATCAGATGAGACCATGACCCTGAAAGGACACACCTGGAAAGCTGATGACTATTCCATTGAGATCCTCCCCTGAGACCGCTCCTGGAGTGCTCCCCTTTGGAGAGCAGATAAAAACCCTCTGGATGGAGGGCCCAGAACACACTGTCTTGCTGGATCACGCCTACGCTCTTCTCCCTTCTTCTCTCAGGTGTGTTATCTTTGCCTTTCTTTTCCCTAAGCCTCTCTGACTTGTTTCCTGAGCCCATGCAGCCCAGCATGGCTCAGTTCTTCCACAGCTCACTTGTTCTATCTCTGTGACTTTCTAAATAAATTTTTGCTTGCATTTGAATCTTGAATCTGAATTCTTTCTTAGCCAGAATTCAAGTACTGAGGTTGCTGCCCTGAGGTCCATTCACCAGTACCATTCTGGTGCCATTTTGCTGCCAACAGGACCATTATAGAGTGGAATTACATAAACCTAGGTGTTATAACCTACTACATACCCAGACTGTCTGGTATAAACTACTGCTCTACAGGGGAGAAAAATTAATTTTCCCTCTACCATTTTGGGTTCTTAGCTGAGACATCCCAGAAATGAAAGACAGTTTAACAAGAACAAAACAAATAAAAGTTTAATAATAAGTGTACCTCCTGTATACCTGGGGAGAGTCAAGAAAACTGAGTGACTTGTCAAAATGGCTAAAGCCACCATCTCAAATACCATCTTTAACTGAAGACAAAAGAAGACGCTACTGGTTGGAAAGATTCTGTTAGGTGAGGTTAGCAGGAACAGCACAGTAAACAGGATCAGGCTGTTATACAAATTGAAGTTCCTGTCTTCTGCATTGATAAGAGTTTCTAGAGATAAGGTCATCTCTCCTCCTCCTGGTAATTCCAGGGAGACACTCTTACAAATGGAGATTTCCTTTATAAGTGTAAATATCTTTTACAAAGGCTAACTTCTACTGGGTATTCAGAACTTCTCCCATATCTGCTGTTTCTTAAAATTAACCACCCTAAAATAATCCTTATGCCAAATAGACACATTTCAGGGTGACAAATTTTGTTCTACTGCTCGGAGGCTACAAACCCGAACAGTCTGCTATTAATACTGAATACTGTAGGCAATCATACTGCAATGGTATTTGTGTAATATGTTGCACTATGACATTATGAGAGCTAAGATGTCCCTAAGATGGAAGTTTTTCAACTTTATAATTTAATGGGGGCACCACTGTACACGCAGTCTGTGGTTGAATGAAATGTCTTTACATGGTAAATGACTGTGCAAGCCATCCATTTGTAGTGGGACTGGCCACGCCCTCTTAGACTTTTCTAAGAATACTCCCACTACACCATTATTAACTGTGTAGTTATGGTTGGGTGCCTAAAGGCACTTAGTAAATCTGTATTGACTATTAAAGGAAGAGCCTGCACTAGCACACTAACCAGAGTTTAAATTTGATCTCCATGGAGGGAAAATGCAGAAGCCGGCTCAAAGTAATTTAAAGTAATTCTGAATCATATACTTCTATATCAAAGTATAAGCTTTGAAGGGAGAAAATTGATTGGTCACTACTATATCCTCAGTCTGCCACATAGTAAATGTTACGGTGGCCAGTGACACAGGCTGGGAAAGAATTCGCAAAGAGAAGGAAGTGTAGAGAGTAAAGTTTGTATTCAATCTCCAAGAAAGGAGAGGGGCATGGTGTGGAGAGATACACCAGTAATGAGGGGTGGGGGCTTTGAGCTTTTATTGGATTATAATTGGAAAAAAAACAAGTAGGGGTGTTGCTATGGTGTGGCCCTTGGTCTGTGGGGCAATGTAACACGAGACTGCAGTTTGTTCCAATGTCATCTCCTGCCTGTGGCTGTAGGGAACAGTTAGCACTTTCTGCTCCTATTCTCCAGTAATTTTCAGTCCTGCAGTCATAGCTCAGAAGAGTCAAATGGGAGTCATGTTTAAGAAGGTCATAGGCCACTTGGCAAGTGGTGCCACAATAGCAAATCACGTTGACTTTACCCTTTCATTAGATGCTCAATAAATATCATTTTAAAGTAAATTAATAGTTTTTATGTGTTGTGTAAAATAACTCATTTTTATAAAATAACCCATTTGTCCTAAAAACAGACAGATGAGGTCAGTTTTACTGTCACCATCTCACAGATTACAAAACTAACATTCAGAGAATTTAAGTAACTTGTCCAAGGCTTCACAGTTGGTAAATGCTGGATCTGGGACTTGAAACCACATGGTCTGACTTTAAAGTTCATGTAAACACACTGTACATCCTCTCAAAACACACCACTCCGGGGGCTCTACAAGGAAACAGGCTTACTAAACATTTTATATTGCTCTATTGCTATGCAAATATCTTTTCATTCATTTTTCTTAGCAAATATTTATCAAATACATATAATGTGTCTGTTTTATACGCTGGTCTCACATGGTTAAAAAAAAATCAGGTGAGGTCCCCTGTCACCTAGTTTTTACATTCTACTGGGGAAGGAGAGAAACAACAAATGTGCTGACTAGGGAATAAATAAGATAATTTTAGAGACTGATACATGTTCTAAGGGAACTTTAAATAGTTCATTCAGGGATGGCTCTTCTGAAGAAAAGGAGCCCTGCTCTGGAAGATGTATGGTGGACTGTTACAGGAACAGTATCAAATAGCAAGTGCAAAAGCCCTGAGTAAGAAAGAAGTAAATAAGATCAGCATGTTTGAGGATATCGAATTGGACAGTGTGCCTGGAGCTAGGGAACCAGAAGGAAAGTGGCAGCTAGGCAGAAAGCTCTTCAAAGTCCTTTTTATTTTGGGGAATTCTTAAAGCCACCATAGAATAGGCGTTCAATTCAGGCATATTAAGCTAAATAATTTATATGATATCCCATTGTGCAACAATTAAAAATAATGAATCCCTCTATGCAAATATAAGAGTTATTTCAACTTTCACCAAACCCCCTTTTTTAAAAAAAGAATGTATAGGGATAGTAAACTGAGCATTATTACCAAGTGAAAGATGAATTTAAAATAGATCACTAGTGATATGAGACTGGCTACAGAAAAGGTTGCTTAATACTGGCTTTGGCTTTCAAGAGGAATCATGGAGTCTCCTCTCTGGAGATGGCTTAAAATAGGATTAGATATATTCACTCAGTGCAGTCTTGCCTGAGAGCCTCCGCTGACCTCTCAAGGTCTTGCCAGTCCCGTGATTCTGTGATAAATTTAGACTCTTCTATTGGGTGAAAACAACTCAGGATTCACCGTGCCAGCTGCAACCTGGAATAATTGGAAGGGACTGATTCTGGAGTAGTATACCTCCTACAGCTGAGACAAGATGCAATTAACAGATCCCCAAACTTCTCTTATTTCATGCTGTACTGAGTGTTCTGCTGGTTCTCCGCCAATAATGGCTAGTATCAGTGATACAAGCAAAGTCAAGTGGTCTGGTCCATGATTAAATAGTAGATGTCTTTATTAGCTGCTGACCTTGCTTTGAACAGCATGGCTTCAAGACTTGTGTACCTATTAGCTGATTCTTTGATCCTTGAAAAAGGAAACAGATGAATCCAATAATGCATTTTTATTTGGCCTCTTTTCTGCATTCTCAAGATGAAATAACTCAAGTTCTGATGCCATGAGCCTTAACCTCATTAAGCAACTCAACTCAACTGTTCAGATACTTAATCATCATCACTTACCCATTGTATTTTCTCATGTAACAATCTCTGCTTTGAATAAAAATTCAAGTAAATATTTTTTTTTCCTGTAACGTTCTCATTTAGAGGCAATTGGGCAGAGGGATTAGAGCACAAATCTGGAGTGAAGAAGAACTGGGCTTAGTGCCAGCCCCTTCTCACCAGCAGGTTGTGAACTAGCTATTACCACACTCCTCTGAGACTTGATTTCTTTATGCGCGCACTAGGCGTAGAATTAGTTGCTATCTCATAGACTTGATATTAGAGTTGAATGAGCTAATATAAAGTAGTTGTGTCTCCTCACCTTCCTGTCTCTGGTGTTTGTTTAACATAAAACACTATCAGATATAATCATACTTACATGTTTACTTGCTTATTGTTCTTTTATTCCTCACCTTCACCCTCTGTCAACACACACACACAGGGGCACACGTGCAAATCCAGATGTGAGCTCCATGAGGACAGGGACCTTCTTTGACACATCTACCGTGCCTATAAGGAGGCTTTACATAAATGTTCCTGGACAAATGTTCATGAAGGAAAGGAAAGCATGAAAACATCTCACACAATGGTGTCTGGTATGTGATCAATATTCAATAAAATGCTAGCTTTTTTTTTTTTTTCTTGGAAACAATGCAGGATTTAGCTACACCTATCAGTTTAACTTCTGAAGCAGCCTGAGGTTAAGGGTAGAGTGAGGGAAGCTGGCATGAGGGACTCACTCGAGCTTGGTTCTGGCTTTGACAATAGTAAGACAACTTGGGACAAACCATTTTATCTTTGCAGTTTCCTCACATGCAGATTACTTTCTTTTCTTTAAAAAATATATTTATTGATTGATTTGAGAGAGAGAAAAACGGATTTTTTTTTGTTGCTCCACTTATTTATGCATTCATTGATTGAGACTTGTATGTTCCCTGACTGGGGATTGAACTCACAACCTTGGTGTATCGGATGGCGTTCTTTCCAACTGAGCTACTCAGCCAGGGTAGAGATTATTTTCATACATGAGATTCTTTGAGATCCATATTCTTATTGAAATTGTTACTATTGATCATGGCATAAATAGAGAGTATGGTCTTTAGTAAAAGTGATGTAACAGACTAAGGAAAACCAGTAGTTATGCTGATAGATGCTCTCAGAAGCAGCTCTGATTTCCAGGCACCCCCAATTAACCTCACTGTAAAATGAAGATCCCAGGAACTAGAAAGGCTAAAGTATGAGCATGCAAAGCCTTCCCAGGGAAGATCTTCGCTACTTGACCCAGCCCCGTTCCACAAAACACCAGGGAGAGGAGACCCCGCAGGCTTGGCTCAGCCAACAGAACCTGAGCAGCTTGGTGTTTGCTTCTGGATCATATTTGTCTGACCTGCATGTTTACTTTCCAGAATTGTGTTTCTTCTGTCTCTCTCATTGAGTTGCCTTTACTTTTTTTACTTACTTTCTTTACTTATTCAGCATATTCATTACATAATTCACAAACTGAATAGGACGAGGTTGGGAAGGAGGGCAGTTTATGGCATGAGGCTCACACTTCAGCAGGAGGAAGAGCAAACCTGGAGTCCAGACTCTAACACAGCTCCTTTCCATGTGAAAGTCTAAACATCCATGCTGATTCAAGAGGAACACGTATATGCTAGTTTATGTTTCAATAAGCAAATACCTGACAAGCATAAGAGAGTGGGATAAACAATCACAGAAAAAGAAGGAAAGGGGCAGGAAGGCAAAATAAAAACAAGAACAAATGTGCACAAGGCAGAGAAAGAATAAAAATAATTTTCAAAATCAAAGCCAAAGGAAAGAGTATTGATAGGTGAACTAATAACTAGAAAAAGTGGTTTAAGAGCGAAGTTTTTCATTTCTTTAAACTTTTTTTCAGAATTTAGAGATTAGATGGTGATTTGATTGGAGACGTGTTTTGAAAAGGGGAAAAATGAATAGTAGAAATGTCTAAAGATGCTGATTGAGAGGATCAACAAAGCCAGATGGCATAAATGGCATCTTTGGGGATTTTGTGGCATAAGAAGCTATGCTAAAAAGTGTCCCCTCTGTCCTGAAAATGCTGCAGTCACACTGAGCATGCTTGGTGTCCTTAGCTAGCCATGGTAACCCACTTAATGTTCGTGACCCTAAAACCTCCAACTTTCAGTCATTCAGGCTTTTTTTTTTTTTTTTTTTTTTGCTGTCTTCAGTACCTCATCAAGCTGATTTTGCTGCCTGTCTGGACATCTTAATCAGTAAAAGTTGTATTCTTGTGACATAGTTATGGCGTACCCACATGCAAGAATTTCAAGCAGCTATTAAAAACAAGAAAGACATCTCTATGTATTGAAATTAGATTAGGTTAAAACTTAATTGCAGAATAATTTGTATAGTATGAGCCAATTTTGATTACTAACAAAAACACTTATATTATTTATTTTAATTCTACAGAAATGTGGGAAAACAGGCATAAACTGTTTTCTTTAGTTTTCTTAGAAGTAAGGAAGGAGATAATAGCAAAGAGAAATATGGGAGTTTATTTTTTCTTCATATTTCTACATTGTTAGAACAATTATGCATAATTTTGTTAATATAGTAACAGAATTTTTTTTAATTTTTTCTTATTGTTATTACATAGAATTATTTATTTGTATAGACTAATATTTTCGGTGAATTCTTTAGAAGCTCATTCAGATTCAGTCCCAAAAAAGTTCTTATATTTGATGTTTACTCTGCCTGGTTTAAACACTGATGGATATTGCCCTGGCAGTGTGGCTCAGTTGATTGAAGCATCATCCTATAACCAAAGGGTTGCAGGTTCGATTCCCTGACAGGGTACATGCCTAGGTTGCTGATTCAGTTCCTGCCCTGGGCACATACAATCCCTAGGCCGTGTGTGTACGGGAGACAACCATTCAATGCTTGTCTCTCACCTCAGTGTTTCTCTCCCCCTTCCTTTTTCCCTTCCTCTCTCTCTAAAAGCAATGAAATAAAAATGCCTTTGGGTAAGGATTAAAAAAAATACTGACAGATATTATTAATTGCTTAAATAGTCAGCTTAAAAATAAAACAGAACAGAATAAAACTAAACAAAACAAAAAATAAACAAAATAGAAAATTGTATCTCCTCAAAGTAAAGGGTGGTCATAAGAATAAGATCCCATCAAAGTGGCATAAGCAGAAGTTAGTGTGTGGTACTTTCAGAAGAACTCCTTTACAAGGAAGACAGACAGCTTGTGTACACCCTCTGCCCTTCCCACCTCGCTCATTCTTGCTGCCTGGAATAATGACATGAGGACTGGAGCTCTAGCAGCCACCTTGAGTCATGAGTTGACATTGAAGATGGAAGCTAAACACTGAGGACAATGGAGCAGAAAAAAAAAAGGAAGGAAGGTTTTCTAATGAATCCATGGTACCACTCATCACACCTGGACCACCTACTTCTAAATTTCTTTTATCTGAAAAATAAATTCTGATGTCTGTTTAATCAGTACTATTTTTCAGGCTTTGCACTGTATACAGATTAATTTGTCCTAATTTATATAAGCAGATACAGACAGACTAGAGGCATATGGAAAATAATTTTCTTAAGGGAAAATACAGAATTACGAAGTCAGATTCCATATCTTTGCTTTGTAGCACAGGCATATTCTTTTTGCTTTCGAATCTAGAGCAGCTCAGTTATTTAATCATGATAATTCTGGTTGTGTCCATTTTGTTTCGATAGAACACTGCCACTTCTGATGGATAATCCAGTGTTTGGAGCTGTCAGGAAAGTTTTTGGTCTCTGCCTTTTTCTGCTAACAACAGAAGGTTTTGATGAATTGATTAAGCAAAAATTAAAGTGCACTGAGGCAAGAATGTTACAATCACTTAAACCTGCTTTTAAAAGGTCAAAGTGCTAGCCTGTGAAATTTCAGACAACAAAACATAAACTGTAAATAAGAAATCTGAGATAAAGCCTTGTTCAATAACATAAGAACAGACCTGGAAGTAACGCCATCGAAGGGGTTCTAATTCCAGCTCTGCTATCTAATTGTCATTCGTGCCTGAATGATATCTTTTACATGCTTCATTAGTAAAATGGGATAACTGACCCACAGGGAAAGGAGATAATCCGTGGTGGAGTGAAGCACGGTTGATGGAACTTTGTGAGGGCTCACTTTTAATGAAGAAGGTGTATTTCTGAATGCATATATGCCCAGTCATTCAGATATTAGACTTACGCTTGAAGCATGATTTGATGTCTTGCAAATGGTGTTTTGATGACTGGAAAAGAACAAGGAAGGTTGTGGCACATGAGGGATTGCGTGCAGGCAGCAATTTTTCAGAACTCCTCCAGGTTTTCAATAGCTGTGACAGTGGGAATCAACTATAGTCATAGCTCATTTTATTGCAAAAAAAAAAAAAAACTGCTTATGCTGCCCAATTTAAACAATTGTCTTAAATCTCCTGTGAAATCCAATTTCCTTTTTAAAAATTTGATTAAGCAGACAATGGGAACTATTATCCCCATTTTATAGATGAGATCATTCAAGCTCAGAGGCAAAATATAAGTTGACCGAGGTATTTACGGCATAGATAGAAACAAAACTCAAGTTTTCTTCCTCTAAACCTAGGCGTCTAACACACCATACACTTGCTTGCATGGGACATAGGGGAGCAGGTTGTAATGCGCACACTTGATAAGGCATATTTAAAGACGTATGAATCATTCTCTCATTCCCTCCAAGCTGTATATACTCCTGACAAATCAAGTATCCTTAAGTACACACACATACACACATACATATTCCACGTTTGTATCTTTAAATGGGCAGGAAGAACTAGGTCCTGGGCTCCCTGAGAGGAGGACACATGTGAGCGTGAGCATTTTTATGACAACTAAAATTGTCTTCTTAATAATCCATTAGGGACCCAAGTTTTTAGCCACGAAGCATGACATTCCCTAATGAGAACCTGAGACAATAGGTCAGAAGCTGTGGGACATGACAGGAACATCTGTCCATTCACTCCTGATCACTCAGGGCTTCGACCAAGCCAGTTAAGTCATGTGATGTAAAAGATACGGTAGAAGAAAGAGATACTTGAAAGTAATTCTTCTACCTATATGTCAAGGATCCTTTTGAACGTTGAATAATTTTTGAAACTTTGAGTTCTCCATTAAGCCACTTAGTTTGGGATATATAAAACTTAAAATTTAAGAACTTTGCACAATGACATTCACAAGAGCATAAGTATATGAAGGCAGAGAAAGATGACTTTTCTTTATATTATATTCTTAGATATATCATATTGCCTGGTGAGATTTAATGTTTGCAAAATTCATAAATAAGTGATGCAACTAGGTTCATTTCCATGTAAATAATGGCTGCAGTAATTTGAAATCTAGTGCCTTTGAAGAGTTAATGCAGCTCTTCTAACAGGCTGGCTTTACAAGTGGTGCCACTTTGACAATGTCAAATGCAGTCTCAGTGGGATCATTTATTTATATAGAATTAAGGAAATCTTAACAGAAAAACAAAATGTATGACTTTGGCCTTCAATTATCATTGGTTGGAGTTTAAACCTAAGGGGGAAAATGGTCTTTTTTGTAGGTCTAGTCCAAATACAGACAAGAATGAAGACCCTTACATTAATTTGGGTCACAATTGCCCTAAGTACATGTAAAACAAGAAATTATTTTTGTTATTGTTACCACAAAATGTGTTCCAATGCGCCTTAGCTATGGAATGTCCCTGAAGCAGATGGGAAGCCATTTACTTGAGTGAGGGCATACTCTTTTTAAGATTTAGATCTGACAGGAGAGCTGCATCAGCACAAATGAGAGAAATGCGGTGGCCCTGGAGCGAAGTCCCTCTGCCAAGAGGACCAGGAATGAATTTCTTTGGGAATCTGACAGAAAAAAATCCTTGCAAAGGATAAGTGGTAACTCAGATCTTTAGATCCTTCCAGTTTCTGCTGAGGAAAGAAAAGTTTAAATGAATCCAAAGATATTGGGAAACAGTGAAGAATGGCCTAGAAAGCAATGCTTATTCTGTCTGCATGTGTCTTTCTCCCCAATGAGTAGAGACTCATACTAAAATAGAGAATAAAATATTTATTAAACCGCATATGTTAGAAATAGAAACAACCTTACAACAACATAATCAAACCCATCATTTGTAGATTAGGAACTCAGGAGCCAGATAAGAAAAATAACTTGTCCAAGATTACTTTATTAGTTGCTGGCAGAGACAGAATTAAAATTTGGTTTTTAACTCACAACCCATTCAATGTGGTAAAATTTGGGTGGTGCTTTGTAAATAACTATAGCATATTTCCCAAGGAAGTTGGTAATCTATCCTATAAAAACACAAAATTTCAATTACTAATTTTTAAATTTAACATCATTAATCATGGAAATTCACATTAAATGCACAAAAAAATATACAACACTGCACACCTACTAGAATGAGTTAAATTAGAAATATAATACCTAGTATTGGGAAGGATTTTCAGCAAGTGGAATTTTTATATGCTGGAATGTAAATTGTTTCAACCACTTTGTAAAATTTTTTTGTCAATATCTACTAAAACTATATAGTAGTCTATAATCCACAGATTACATTGTAAGACATAAACCTAAGAGAAATCAAAACTGGAACATAATTGTTCATGCCAGTTTTATATAATGCCCAAAATCTGAAAAATCCCAAATGTTCATTAGCACTACATTGAATCAATAAATTATGTTATATTCATACAGAATACTATGCAGCCGTGAGAAAACTAAAGTGCTACTTCATGCAACAATTTGAACGACACTTACAGATATAATAACGAGAGAATGAACCCAGGCACGACAGACGACGACTATGTGATTCCGTCTATGCAGTGTGCAAAACCAGGCAAAACTAAGCAATGATAACACAAGTCAAAATAGTGGTTATGTCTTGGTTGTAGGTAGGAGTAAAGGGTGGGTAGAAGCTGGTACTGACTGTGAAGAGACATAGGGAACCTTCCAGGGTAATAGAAATGTTTTATATCTTGGTCTGGATGTCTTAAATGGATCTCCCCATCTCTCTCTCTGTCTGTCCTCCCCATCTATGGTGTGTGTGGGGGTGAATGTGTTCATTTGAACACTTGCTGGATATACACTATATATACACCATGGGTATCAATGGATCTACATACAGCAGGCTTACCCACATTTCCTCCTCATTGTGTATATTTATACCTCAATTAGAAGTCTGTTTCTAAGGAGTTTTTCTGAAAAAATTAAAACTATGAATTGTTTATATTCTCCATAATCATAAGGGTACAGTACTTTTTTCAATCAAAGTATAATGTTTGAGCAATTGGGGTTATTGAATGACATTTCAAATAGATGGCTATGTATTTATGCTGCAGAAGCAAAAAAAATACCCACATTTCTGAAATGGTTATAACCACCCATGAAGGGCTACAAAATTACCCCTTAAAAGTTCCATGTTCTTCCACCATTGCTTCATATATCCATAAAACATAAATCTTGAGATGCAATAATAGTTGAATAAGTAGAGCTGATTTTAAAAAGATCAAATTGACTCAAAGAACTAAGAGAAAACACAGTCATGAGAAAGTGATGTATTGTTAGGATATACTTGCTGTGAGTGGTAGCTTAGGCATGAAGAAAGTATACTGATACGGCTCAAAGAATAGAAGGAAAGAAGAACTGTAGGACACAGAGCAAGTCTAGGGAATTTAGGGACAGAGATGGAGACTCTTTGTAACTAACACTGCCATCCTCTCCTGCTGCCTCTCATAATTTTTTTAGGCAGCTATTGGTACACAGAGAAGAACGTGTCCACAGGTCTAGGGCCACTTTTTAGAGTTCATGAACAAAGTCTAACGTTTTAATATTTTTAAAGCCAAACATCAGTTTCTCATCCCACTCTTGTCAAAAACTTGCTTTACCCATCAGAATAATGAGATTACACCAAAATAGGGAAAAAATAACTGTAAGCCAGGAAGCTTTGACAGTTGTCAAGGTCAAGAGCTGTGCCTATCTATGTCTTACTACAGCTCACGTTCTGTCCTTTGTAGCTATAAAATTAGCCTTAATTTTCAATTTTCATTGGACTCACTTACCTAATGCTTGCCTGAATTCTGATCTTGGCTTAATGTTTGCTCTTCTACAGAATTTTGACAGCTCTTTGGTCAAATACCCCAGCAAATCATGTTGACTGACTGGCAAAGTATTTCCTTTTCATATCAAAATATCTCAAAAGACTTCCTTTTAAAGAGTTTTGATGGTCTATAACTTATCATAAAAATGGTATTACTAATCATAAATATACTTTATTTAAAGAAAATTCTGCTGGTAATATTGCTATTTCAGGCTCCTACAAAGGTTACTGAGTACCCTGTTCCATGGTCAGCCCGCATTTGTTGGGACTTCTTGCTGCACAACCATCAGCTTTTTCCTCTTGCGGTCCATGATAATCTCACACTTAGTGCCCTCGTCTTTGACTGCTGTCTAGAAGGTGACTGTAAATGCCTCTCTTGAAACTGATCTAAATAACTCAGTTATTTTTCATCAAATTTTCATAACAGTTCTACTATCGGTGTCTAAATAATTTTGAGATATTTTAATAAACTATTCAGAAAATACTGCCATCAGAATTCCTGCAGCATATAAACAAACAACCTGAATATTAAGAAGAGCTTATAAAATGTCTAATCTTATTATCTTCTCCTGAATATGGGCCATTTATGACACAGAGAAATTGTGACTTGTCTGAAGCCACATAGTTTATTGGCAAATAACAACAATAACACAACAATAAAAACTGAATAAAAGCCAGCATCTCCCGGGGGCTCACCATGTGTCAAACATTATGTTAAATGTTATATGTGAATTATTTCACTTAATCCTAACAATAAAACTATGAGATAGATTTTATTGTATCTCATACAATGAAATGTGTACCTCCTGTCTGATAGCCAATCTAAGTGTTCTTTCTACTGACATACAAGATCTCTCATTAATGTCTTTAAAAAAATTTTTAAGTTATATATTATTGATTATGCTATTAGAGTTGTCCCAATTTTCCCTCTTCTTAATGTTGGGAAATGATAATATTGTAATGTTGATATTAATCTTGTCACAGAAATGAAATAATAAAATACTAAGCATTATAAATATTAGTTTCTGCCATTTTATAGGTCAATTAAGTGGTAGCCATATTATAATTTAGGCACAGTTATTCTCTTAACTTTATCCTGCTATTATTTGGCTTTATCCTCTGACAATTATGATTTGTTTTTCTATTTTATTCATTAGACTTTAACCCAACCTTGATAGTAAAAGCCAGTGGCTTTCATTAAGTAATTCTGAGATAATCATTGGTTGCATTTTATTTTATGAAATCTGGCTGGTATATGTTAGTCCAGAGGTCTTTGCCGAATGTGTAAAATGACCTGTTTCATGAGCCTGTGATATAAATGAGGTCATTTCTATTTTTAGTATTCAAATTAATCTCTAGAGTCTTCACATACCGATTAGCAGGAACTCAAGTATCTCTCTTGGGACTTCTCCAACTCTCTGAATATTTCAGAAACTGTGGAGACTTTCTCATTCCAAGGGAATTTGTTCTTCACACTTTGACAGAAAGGACTGGAAAATCTGATCAATTCAATGGCAAAAAGTTCCCTGGTTTCTGCGGCAGTCACTGTATTCTCAGCCACATTTGTCATTGCCAAACACACATGGACCAGACAATGGGATGCTTTAGTCATCTGCTTTTCTGATGTCACTGCTATCCTGGAGAAACTTTCTCAGCACCTAAAGTGCAATAATTTTGTGTTCCAAATAATTCCTTATACCACTGCAAGTATAAGTTCCAGTTCTGAAATGATTTCTGACAACTTGGATCTCAGCCCCAAGAGTAAAGATTCTACTGTGTCTCTGTGCTAGGGACAAACTTGGGATCCTAAAATGCTATAGTGCAAAACTAGTAGACACTGGAGTGAAACTGCCTTAGGTAATCCCTGACTCGCCCACTTAATACTTGTATGACCTTGGTCAAGCCCTTTATTCTTCCAGTTTTCCCATGGGTAAAGTACGTATCATAAAGTTATTTTGAGATGACCTATGTAAGACACATAGAAAAATCCCTGATACAGTATTATTATTATTTTAGTACAATTAAATAATACATATTGTCTGAAAGCACACAGCATTGAGAGAAGCTACTAGTTTGAGACAAACCCCCCCCCCACTGTCTTTGTCATCCAACCCACAAACTGAATTTAGTCACCATGTGAGGCATCCCATGAGGTATAAACCATCTAAAGTGTCCCTGGGAATTTCTTCCACTTGTGGACCTCCATTGCCTAACCACCTCAGTCCATCACAGTGATGCGCTAGCTAGGGCTGAGCCTCAAAAGGAAAATGGTGGAGGTTGGATGTCTTTGGTCCCACAAGATTTATTGACCTCTATACAAACTTTTCCACTGCCTCCTCAATGATAAACACTTTATATTAAATGGGTATTCGGAGAGGAAATTTTTATGTGTTCATTCACAAACTTGGGTGTTCACCAGGTGAAATCTGAAACTGGCAGTCTTGCACAAAGTGCAAGGAGAGACCAAAGAAAGAGGCAGACCACTCCGTATTGGTAGGTAGAGAGTTTAATAAACAAGGTAAGTTATTTATGAGGCTTGTCTCAGTGACTGCAAGATGTATAGATCTCCATGCCTGCCTGCCAAAATCCAATGTCACGAGAGAGGGGCTGGGGGCTAGGTGAAAAGGTAAAAGGATTAAGCAGAGTAAAAAAAAAAAAAAAAAACTTACACAGCCACGGAGAAGGGTATGTTGATTACCAGAGGGAAGGTGGTGTGGGAGGAGATAGAAGAGGGTAAAGGGGGGTTTACGTGGCGAGGAAAGGAGACCTTGTTTGGGATGATGAACACACAATATGCTATACAGATGATGAATTATAGAATTGTACACTTGAAACCTATATAATTTTATTAGCCAATGTCACCCCAATAAATTCAATATTTTTTTAAAAAATTGTATCAAGGCCTTAACTGAGTTCAATCTAGTATACTGTCCAAATGGTGTCAGCAGCACCTTACTCTTATAAGGCTTTGTTCTTCAAATGGCTGGGAAGAGTAGGCAGAATGTACACTCGCAGCTCAGAGCAGGGGGTGGAGCCTCCAATTGCCTGGGTCCAGCTCAGAGTCAATAGGCAGTCACGCCCTCTTAATGACCTCCTCCAACATTCACCAAAAAGGACATCCTGCTTGCTGTACTCTTTTCCCAGGGTAATCATACATATTTCTAATTGTAGAGTTGACCTTACAGAGACATTCTAAATCCTAGAAAGGGTCTCCTTGGTCCTTTTGGAGGACCAAGGCAACTTTCTGTTCACACCAAGACAAACACATGACTGGTGGCTTTTGAGAACACAGCCATTTGCTTTATATTATTTTTTTAAATAATTAAAGTTCTAACTAAACCATTGCCATGGTCCCCAAGTATTTCATACCTAATCATGTTACTTGTTTTCTGATATGGGAACATATGAGTGTGCCCAAAGGAAATGAGACTGAGAACACAATAGGATTTTAATAACAACAGAAATAAAATATATAATAATATTGTACAAACATAATACATTTTGCTTCCTGAAATCATATAAATTTTCACCATGCTATTGCTAATTCAGAGAAGGATTATTTAAAATTTTCCGGGCTGGTAAATTGTAGTAGATAGGTCCCAAAAAAGCTGTTTGCAAAGTTACATCACCAGTAACCTAATTGCGCCCTACACAAACATAAAATTTCCTCAACATTGCATCTTTCATTATGTTTGCTTAGCCTAATAATGTTCCTAACACTGGGTCTGTGCATCTGGTAGGTATTTAAAGATATTATTTATTTTTAGAGATAGAGAAAGGGAAGGGCAAAGAGAGGGAGAGAAACATCAATATGAGAGAGAAACATTGATCAATTGACTCTCAGATGTGCCCTAACCTAAGACCAAACCTACAACCCAGGCATGTGCCCTGACTGGGAATCGAGCCAGCAACCTTTTGCTTTGCTAGACGATGCTGAACCAACTGAGTCACTGGTCAGGGCCCAGTAGATATTTAACCTACTTATTTACTACATGATATTCTATCTTTATACTATATCCATTCATTGCCAGTACGTTCTCTCTCTATATTTGTGTTGTCTCCTAAATAAATGAGACCAAGGTTATGAAAGCCTCAATATAAATACAAATACTAAGTTTCTTAGCATGCTTTACTAAGGACTAAAAAGAAGTAATTGTCAATATCAATTTCAAAAAATTCACAAATTATAGCATATAAAAGAATTAATAAAAACAATATTTCTGGGATTTCTTTTGAAGAATCAGGGA
>PVJI01009901.1:0-63003 GCA_004026765.1 Micronycteris hirsuta | reverse complement strand
CCACATGGAGAGGCCCTGGAGGATGAGATGTCACATGGAGAGAGAGACTGCTGTGTGCAGTCGCTCAGAGACCTTGGCTCTTTACACCTGTAGACCTGCCTTCTCCTAGGGCGCCCAGAAGGTCTCTGCTGAGTCCTCTGTTTCCCGCTGACACATTGGGAATGAGAAGTAAGGATCATGAGGTATGGTTTTGTAGAAGTAGTCTTGGAAATCTTTCATGTCAGTTCTGCCCACACAGTCCATTGAGTAGAACTCAGTCATGTGGTACTTGAACTGCAAAGGATCCTGGGGAGTGTAGTAGTATACCCAGGAGGAGTAGGAAATGGATTTGGAGAACACCCAGAGTGCAGAAAGGGCACCATGGTAGGGGAAAACTGGGGTGAGGGCTTCTGCCGTCTGTAGCTGGCTCTGCCGTACCATTCATTACCATGACCACAGGATAACACGGGGGATTTACAGGGTGCTGGTAGGTGTCACACGTGGTGTTAAGCACTCTCCAGGTTTTGTCTCACTTAATTCTCTCTGAGAACCTAGGTGGTAGGTATTCCTCCTGTTGTCCCTGTTTCACATGAGCTGAAGCTGAGGACTGAGGCTTGTAGTGGTTATGGTGCTTGCCCACGTTAGTAAGTGGCAGAGCTGCTGTCGAACCCGGGATTTTTGGGCTCCAGGTGTTACCACGTGGCCACTTCTGTGCTGCTCCGGGCTTCAACTCTGCCCTTTCTTGTCCCTGCCTTCAGCTTGACTCTGCTTCTTAAACCCCTTCGGGAACAAAGGGACCGAGGAGCTTAATTGCCTCCCCTTTCCACATTCCAAAGAGAAAAGGCATCTTGGTTATTGCCAGGTAACCTAGTCTGTTATTCTCCATGATGGTAAGGAGGCGTGGTGAATGGACAGGGGTCCCGGGGCCCCTCAGCTCTCTCCTGCTTTGAATGTTACCTGCAGTGGCTCTTCGCCTGGCACATTCAGAGCACAAGGCGGCGGGGGGGGGGAGGGATGGCAGACACTGGTTTCCAGCTCCCTCGTCTTCTTCCCTGTGGTATGTGCAGTGCTTCGCCCTTCGAAATGCCACTTTAGCCCATTCTACCCAGTTAAGGTATCATGTTTTAGCAGGCCAAGTTCAAGAGTTCATTGCTGAGACAACAGGGGATTGAACGTGCGTAATAACATGAATGATGTGGCTGCTTTTGTAAAGCCCAGTGGACTGGAACTTCCGTGTCCAAATGAGCATCATCTCTCCTAGGTAGTCAGTGCAGTCATCAGGAGCATGCCCTCTGGAGCCAGACTGCTTGGGCCCAAATCATAGTTCTGCGACTGGCAGACTTTTAGACCTTTGCAAGTTGCTTAAACTCTCCATGCCTCAGTTTACTCACCTGGGGAGTGGGCCTAATAAGAGTAACCACTTCAGGCAGTTGTTGGGAGGATAATGTGTGTTATTGCTTAGAGTAGCACCTGATATTTACAAAGTGCGATGTAAGTATTTGTTATTTTTGTTATTTCACTTTGGTCACCTTTGGGAGACGGCCTCTCTTGCTGGCATGGACCATAGACCATGATTCACCCTAACGTGGAGGGCTACCTCCAAGGTAGTCACTCTGTCTTCCAGAGCTCTTCACTCTAGTCCTCCCAACTTTCAGAGGAGTGGCTGGGATGCCTGCCCCCTGCTGGAATGTAGTGTTCCTGCGGTCTGGGGTTGTATGCTATCCATTTTTGCATCTGTAGTGCTTGGGGCAGTTGAGGTCCTCTGCAAAATTTCCTGAAATATTGTCTCTATGTTGAGGGCTCCAAGAGGACAGGGACCTTTTTATGTTTTTTTCTTTTTTTAAAAGATTTTATTTATTTATTTTTAGAGAGAGGGGAAGGGAAGGAGAAAGAGAGGGAGAGAAACAGCAGTGTGTGGTTGCCTCTCACATGGCCCTCACTGGGGACCTGGCCTGCAACCCAGGCATGTGCCCTGACTGGGAATTGAACCGGGACGCCTTGGTTCCCAGCCCGCACTCAATCCACTGAGCTACACCAGCCAGGTGGACCTTTTTATGTTTATCTCTGTCAACCTACACAGCAGTGTCCAGCATCACAAAATGCCTTTCGAATAAATTCAGGATTGAAAGCACGAATGGTTTCATCCTCACTTGGAAAGTGAGGGTTCGTCTTGGGAACAGGCTTGTGACAGCATTGGTGTGTTCTTCTGAATGTCGCTGGGGTGACATCTCTCGGCATTTGGAAGTTAGTTTGGTTTTAGAAAACTTCCTGAGGTAGTTTGCAGGGAAGTGCAATGGATAAGAGAGGAAGCCAATGAGGGTCAGGTATTTCTGGTCCCCCCAAGTGTGTAACTATGTTGTACATAGACTGAATTCTGGGTGCCATGTAAATTACCTTTGTGGGCAATTTCCAAAGGAAGTTCCAGAAGTGCTTTGAGTTTTGGCAGCCTCGGAGTAGACGTGTAACTCCCCCCCCCCACCCCCACTGCAGAGGGGCGGCACTCGTTAGAATGCTGGCTTTGGTCTCTTCAGTTCAGGCTGTGAACTTTAAAACCCAGCTTGGAGTTGGATACAGGGAAGCTCGAATCCCAGCTCTATCTGGCACTAGCTCGGTGGCTTTGGACAATTCACTTCACCTCACTGTGCTCACTTTCTTCATGGGTAAAATGTGCATACAAAACATACCTGCCACATAAGGTCTTTGTGTGCGTTAAATGTGGTGATCTCCATGAGCACTCAGAACCTCTTAGGTGCTCAGTAGATGGCTGCTGTTATGTGAGGTTGACTGTTATTTTAGATCCCTCTCTCTATCAATGGCCGTGGCGAGGATGCCCTGAGGTAAGGGGGAGGCAGCATGGTAGCCTGGGGTGCCCAGAAGGGGCCACACTGGGGTGGTGACTCCTCTTTGGGACACTACAAAAGGAGGCAGGGCTTAGGGTAAAAGAAAAGTGGGGTCAGAAGTGCCCCTCTTCTGTACCTCCATATCGTCTCCACCCCCTGCAGGAATGGGGAGGGTGGGAGAAAACAGAGGGGAAGGGAGGGGAAAGGGAGAATTTTAGAGCACAGTGACCTCACTTTATTTAAAATGGTTTGTCCTGAAAGGCCTGAGTTTGCCCACCTGAAAAATGAGGATTGGATGAAGCAACTGTGAGGGTCTCTTTGGCTCCAACAATCCCATGTTTTTGTAAGAACTTTGAATGTTCTGTCCTGTATCGCCCCCCTTCCACAACCTCAGGCAGATGGAGACAATAGTAGAAGGAGCAAAAGCCATGGGGAGTGATGGAAGGCCTGGATAGTGCTTCTCCCAGAAGGCTGAGCATCTGTAAAGAAGCTTTTGAGTCTGGTGGGCCCCTCTGTCTTCTGTCCTGGCCAGCCTTCCTGTCCTGTGAATTGCCTGCTGGGGCCTGCTGAGCTGTGAATGGACCAGAGGACCTTTTGAGCTCGAAGGGCCAGAACAAGGGCCTTCTCAAACCTCAGCACCCCCCCTGCCTGGGTGGGCTTGTTTCTTATTGACAGCTTCCGCCATTTAGGGATACGTGCTGCTCTGGTACTCCGAGGCAGGCCAGGTGCTTGTTTTAAGGTTTGCATAACATCTGGTGTTTGTCCCCAGACGGTTCCCTCCAGTGGGGATCATGTGTTGTCAAGCGACAAAAACATCTGCCGCTCACTGAACTCTTCCAGGAAGACTTCTGGGTCATCTTTCTTTCTCAATTCTCACCTCCTCTTTTCTCAGGTTTATTCTGCCACATTTACTCAGTTAAGCAAATGTTTTGCTCGTGGGCAGCTCGTGGCCCACTGTGCCAGGCTGTGAAGAGGACCCCGGGGTCATCAGTCATTGGGGTGCATCCTTGGGGGAACTCACGGTTGAGTTGGGGCTGGGTGAGGGAGACATGTGGGTGCTCCTTCCTCTCTTTGCATGGTGAGGTGGGAGGGGTGTGGGACTTGGAGCACAAGGACCTGAACTTAGCTCTTGCCTACTTCACAGATGGGCTGTGTGGTCTTGGGAAAGTTGTTCTCCCCAAGCCTCAGCTTCCTTTGCCTGTAGGATGTAGAACATAGAGATCTAGCGTGTGAGAGGTACTCAACAGATAGTGGCCACGATTTTTATTGTGAATCCAGGTGGAATGATGCCATTTAACGGAAGTAGCTGTATCCAAGTCCACTGTTGAGCTCACCTTACCCAAAGTTCTATGTTACATGGGGGTAGGAACAAGCTCTGGGGAATTCCATGTTGCTTTACTTGCTCAGCTCTCTGATTAGAATGTAAGCTCCTGACCCTGGATCCTTCAGGATTCAGCATGCTCTGGATTGTAGGCTTCATTTGCCTCTGTACCCCCAGAGCCACAAGCATGTGGCGTGACCCAAGGCGGGCACTTTGTAGACACTGGGCAAATAAATGAACAGACAAATGGGCATTTGACAAACTCTTGCTGATGAATTGAGTAATATCCCACACTGGTTAGATTTATATTTTGGGCACTGTATCTTTCTTGTCTGCTGCTGAGGTTGAGCCTGGCAGGCCATCTTCACCAATTCCCAGCAAATGAGACACCCATCCAGGCCTGGGCAGTGGTGGGTGTGCGTGCCTGGGGGAGGCCTGCAAAGGTAGCCTCTCCCTGCTCCATTTCCCAGTGGCTTGGCATGGGGTCCTAAAGCATGTCATGCCCAGCTTCTCCAGAAGAAAGAGTGTTTTGTCTGCTCTGTGTAAATGTTGGACAGCAGCTTCCCATCTTCAGACAGTCTTCACCTCTATTTGATGAAATGACAGACTCATTCTTTTCTTCTCCACCCCACCCATGTCCTTCTTTCATTCCCCGTGTGAAGGGGCCTTTGTCGGGCTAGCCTCTAGCCGTTGTGAGAGGAGCCAAGTTCCTCATCGTACTGTGCTGAACCGAATTGCCACAAACTGGACAGAAGAGGCAATTTTAGCTCAAACGCAAGCACCCTGTCAAAGAACACAGCGTTTACAGTTTTTGCTGCACACAGGGATAGGCACAGCGGTGGATCGAAGCATCTGTTCACTGCTGATTAACCCCTTGGTGCACACTCTCACGGCCTCGTGAGCTGGCCTGCAGCCTGAATCACCTCCTCTGAGGGCCAGGTGGCTTTGAGTTCTTTAATGGGGTGCAGAGTGTATTGGAGAGAGGCACAGAGCACCCAGTGGGTGGAGCAGGTTAGTTCTAGTCAACCAGGGCTGATTGGGCTCCTGGGAAGCTTTAAACCCTGTGCTGTGATTGGGGGAAGGTTGGGGCAGGGAGCTGTCATTTACTGAGCGCTTACAATGTGTCGTAGTCGGAGCTGGCCACTTTGCATCTATACTGGTAAAATTCTCACAGCAATCCTGAAGGGCAGGTGTTTTTCAGGAGCTAAAACTCAGAGAGATTAAGTAATCACTTCAGGGTCACAGAGATATCCCAGAAAGTGGAAGACACAGACTTATTGTGTGGCCAGGAGTTCCAGACCATTTGTAATTTATTCTCACACTAAACAATTAGTTGAGCACCTATTGTGTGTCTCCGCACAGTGCAGGAGATCCAGGCTGAATCAGCACCAGCTTTGTCTTTCTGGGAGCAAATGACCTCAGTGGGTCTCTTCACCTTTATTCTTACCCAAGGATATGCTTATTGATTTTAGGCAAGAAAGAAAGAGAGAGAGAGAGAGAGAGACAGACAGACAGACATTGGTGTGAGACAGAAGCATTGACCGATTGCCTCCTGTACACACCCCGACCAGTTATCAAACCAGAAACCTAGGTATGGGAGCTGACCCACAGCTTTTTTGGTGTAGGAATGACACTCGAAGCAACTGAGCCACCTGGCCGGGCTTGGCTTTCATTTTTTAGGTTGAGTTCTAAATATATACAGAGCATGCATGGGTTGGTGAATCCCATCACCAGATCTTCACCAGATACACCAGGTCTTCAGTGTATGGGTTGGTGCATTGTTACCGATGTACCAAGAACTGCCAGTTCTTGGAGGAAAGAGCCCACTTGGGCATTCTGCTCGGGCAGAACGAAGAGATGCGGACCATGAACACTCGGAGGAACTCAGGAAATGGCACTCAATGAACTCTCCTCAAATCTGGTTCTAATCACAAGGGAATGAAAAGATGAATATTTATGTATCTTGATCTCTTTTTTTCATCATTTACATGTTGCTTTCTCTGGATTGGAGACTCCTCACCTGCCCCTGGGTTCTGAAGAATAATTGTTTCATGCATGATACTCCTAGTACACTGTGAGGAAAAGAGGGGAGAAGGCAAGAAATTGGGGAAAGAGAAATTGACTGGATTCTTGAGTAGTTTAGCCAGCTTTGTGTGCAGGACCAGATTATGTCTGGATCTCTGGCCCCATACATGGAGTATGTATATTATATCTGGGGCTAGTGGGAGGAAGGCCTGGCATTGGGTTCTAGTATGCTTTCCCTCAATGCAGTCTGGATATGTGGATCTGGATAGGCCCACATGTGAGAACAGAGGGAGCCAGGAGAAACCAGAAAGCCACCAGGACTCCCATCTTTTCCATCTTTTCAAGAGTTTCTTGAACTCTTTTAGCTTTGGCTGTTGAATTGCTTAAATCAGGTAACGAAGCAAATATATGCAAGTATATGGTTTGTGGACCTTGAGCTTGACTTCCAGATTAGATTATAAACTCCTCTGTTGGTTTATAAATCACAGTGCCTTTTTCTTGTCTGACGCTCTTTCCTCTCTTTTCCTAGTCTTATCTGAGCACACGGTAAATCTCCCCAGGCGTGCTTGTTGTGTGCACTGATTGTGGGGCCTTTGATGAAGTTGGCACAGGCACAGGGGATTGGGTTATCAGGTTATAAGTCAGTAGAGTTCATCTCTAGACATCTGGGGAAACATTGACCCTGGTGAATAGCATAGGAAAAGTTGGGGAAAAAATCTCAATAGCTCACGTTTTGAGAACTCGCTATGTGCCAGGAAGGACTTCACATAGCTGAGTCAGTTGTGATACTTTGGGTTGTAAATAGTAGAAAAATGCTGATGATAGTAATTGGCTTAAACATTAAAGAGCCATCATTGGCTCGTATGATTGAAAAGGTGGCTAACTTCAGCTGAGACTTAGTAACATACTGGCTTAGTGATGTCTCTTAAGGACTCAGTTTCTTTCTCTCCCTCCAGTCTACTTTCCTTACAGGTGGCATCGTCCTGAGGCTGCTCAGCCTCCGAGGTCAAAGGTGGCTGCCGCAGTTCCAGACGGCACGTGCTGTTAGTTCATGCTTGGAGGAAGTAAAGCACCTTTGTTAAGCATTCCTTGCCCAGGTCTTGACAATCTAATTGGACACACTGAAGCCAGAGAGTATGGTCAGTGTCCTCAGAAGCTCAAAGATCCCCAAATGAAAAACAGGGTCTGCAAGGAAGGGTGATGGTGGAAGTTTCCAAAGCAGTCACCCCCCCACCGCCCCGGTAAGGTTGGCATGGTTATTACCCCCATTTACAGTTAGGAACACAGGGGTATAGAGAAGCCAAGTAATTTACTTGAGTTCACACAGCTCATGTCTCAAGCCAGGAGCTGAGCCTGGAGAGTCTGCCTCCAGAGCCTGAAAATCTGACTATTCCATGGCATTTTTCAATGAGTCTTTCCTTTTATTAAGTGATATAAAATTTATCCTTTCAAGCTGTACAATTTAGTGGTTTTTAGTATATTCACAAAGTTGCACAACCATTACCACTATCTAACTCCAGAACATTTTCATCACTCCCGAAGTGCCCATTTAAGTGGTCACTCCCCTCTTCCCCTCCTCCCAGCCTCTGAACAATATGCTTTCTATCTCTGTGGATATTTCTTATCAGTGGAATCATGCAGCATGGCCTTTTGTGTCTGGTGGCTTTCACTCAGCCAGGGAGTTGTTTTCGACTAGGATCTGCTGTACTTGACCTTAAGGATTCTGAATTCTCATCTCTCTCATCTTGAAATGGACAGTGCTGCTGGTGGGCTGGGGAAGAAAAAGACTGCGTGTGTATGTGTGTGTGGGAGGGGTGGGTGGGCAGGCACACATACCACAGATGAGTTCTGTGAGGGCAGGGCTGGGCCTTTGTCTCTGTACCCCAGTGTTTTGCACATATGCACAGTGAGGGTTCATTCTGCATTCTTGGGCACCCCATGTGTCAGGCATTGTTTGAAGTTCTTGGAGAACAGCAGGAAGAAGGGCTGGGTTGGGAGCAGGGGTGTGGGTGCAGTAGATAATCAGAAATTAAAAAAAATTGTTTTATTGTTTTTCAAGTACAGTTGTCTGCATTTACCCTCCACCACTCCCCTCTCACCCCAGCCATCCCCACCTCCCTCCCCTGATTCCACCCTCCCTTGGTTTTGTCCATGAGTCCTTTGTAATTATTCCTGAAAACCCTTCTCCCACTCCCACGTTATCCCCTCCCGCCTCCTCTCTGGTTACTGTCAGATTGCTCTTAATATCAATGTCTCTGGTTATATTTTGCTTGCTTATTTGTTTTGTTGATTAGGTTCCACTTGAAGGTGAGATCATATGGTATTTGTCTTTCACCTCCTGGCTTATTTCACTTAACATAATGCTCTCCAGTTCCATCCATGCTGTCTCGAAGTGTAGGAGCTCCTTCTTTCTCTCTGCTGCGTAGAATTCCATTGTGTAAATGTACCATAGTTTCTTGATCCACCCATTTACTGATGGGCACTTAGGTTGCTTCCAGCACTTGGCTATTGTAAATTGTGCTGCTATGAACATTGGGGTATGTGAGTTCTTTTGAATTGGTATTTCAGGATTCTTAGCACATAATCCCACCAGTGGAATTGCTGGGTCAAAAAGCAGTTCCATTTTTAGTTTTCTGAGGAAATTCCATACTGTTTTCCACAGTGGCTGCACCAGTCTGCACTCCCACCAACAGTGCCCTAGGGTTCCCTTTTCTCCACATCCTCTCCAACACTTGTTGTTTGTTGATTTGTTTATGATGGCCATTCTGACCGGTGTGAAGTAGTTTTGATTTGCATCTCTCTGACAGCTAGTGATGGATAATCAGCAATTGATCAATACATGAATGAGATAATTTCTGGTGGTACAGTGGAGAAACTGAAACGGTGGTGGGATTGGGGGTGCTTGAGGGGCAACCTTGGTGGGTGGCCAGGAAAGACCTTTCTGGGGAGGTGGTCGGGCAGTTTTGGGGGTAGTGTGTAGGGCCTCAGGGTGGAAATGGGGTGACTTTTGGGCTCATTGGAGCTGATGGGGATTGCCACCTGATTTCTGCTTTTCCCAAATGGTTCTTCACTCATCTGGATGTTCTCTTATCTGCAGCCTCTACCCTGGGAGGGTTTGGGGTCGGGTCGTGGAGAGATTCATCCTTGGAAGCTTTGGAATCTGTTTGGGGCTGTATCTCCTGTGTTTTTGAAATTTGAGCTGAGACTTCCCCTTGTTTCTGACTCAGGCCTGAAGTTGCCGATCAGCTGTCTTTTTTTTTTTTTAAGAGAAATTTGATTATTCAGAGACCTTCATGCTTTTTCTCTTTAAACGTTGTCAGCCAGACTCCAGGCACTGTAGGCCTAGTCCACATGAACACCTGACGTCGCTGGTGTTTGCTGAGTCTGCTCTGTTGGGGAGTGCAGGTGGATGGGGGGGGTGGTTCTTGCTTTCAGGGAGTTTCCATAGTTGAAAGATATAGCACACACTGTACAACCGACACCACAGCAGCAATGGAATGGCTTGGCTTGTTTTGGTAGAGAGGCTGAATACAGCAGTACCAGGAAGAGGGGATCAAAGAAATATCTACCATGGGGTGGGGATGAATTCAGGAATGAACGAGACATCTGCCATCACTGCCTTCGGGCCAGCAAATCCCATTGTCAGGACCTGAACTGAGCAGATGATCTTATTCTTACTCACACAGGGAAGTCTAGAGTGTGATGAAAGACTGTGGAATGTGGAAGGGGTCTGTCTTCATCTGCTGGAGGGCTCAGGAAAGGCCTGGGTAGGAGAATGTGCAGAGGGATCAGTGCATTTGAAGTCTCAGACAACACAGTGAAGCTTCCTGGAGGGAGTGGGCTGGACGCTGAAGGATGGGGAGGACTTAGGCAGATGGAAGCATGTTGCAGACCACAGGGACCCTCAGAGAGAAGATGGAGGAGGAGGGAGAGTAACCGTGAGCTCTAGCAGGGCAGGAATGGGTCTCTTTTGCTCATCACGTAACCCCTAGTGGCTAGCAGGGTGCTGAGCATGGAGAAAGCATCTTCACTGCTCATGTGGACTGAGTGTATTAGTTTCCTGTTGCTGCTGTGACAAATTACCACAAACTTAGTAGCTTAAGACACTGCAAATTATTCTAATAGCTTGGAGGTTGGAAATCTGTACCGTGTTTTGCCATACACCGATGTTTTGTGTGCATTATACATGGGATTATTATACCCATTATTATACCCATCGTGTGTAATCATTATACCCATGTATAGTGCATATCCTTATTTTTCCCTCAAAAATTTGGGCAAAAAAGTACACATTATGCATGGCACAATATGGGTCATTAGTTTCACTGGGCTGAAGTCAAGGCATCTGCAGGGCTGGTTTCTTCTGGAGGCTCTGAGCGGAGAATCCTTGCCTTGTCTTTGGCCTGTGTTCCTCATCTGTTGTCCTTCCTTCATCTTCAGAGCACATGGCTGCAGTCTGCTTTTCCACTATCACATCTCTTACATACTCCTCTGTAATCACATCTGCTCTGCCTCCCCAGTGAGGACCATTGTGATCACGTTTAGGGATAATCTAGGAGACTCCTATCTCAAGATCCTTCACTTAATCACATGTACAGAGCCCCTTTGCCATTTAAGAGACTCTTGGAGGTTCTGGGGATTAGGACGTAGACATTGTAGGGGGCCATGCTTCAGTTGACCTCTGTGTGTCAATGAATGATGTTTTTAAGGGGGAGGGAGGGTAGGAGAGTCAAAGGAGCATGCTCAGCAGGAGAGCAGCACCTTGCAAATAGAGGTAAGGAAGACCAGTGCTTCACATGGTGCTGGCTGGACTCCGCAGTGCTTCCCCTACCCTCCCCCTTCTCACTGCTGAGTGACACAAGGCCATTTCCTGGAGTCTCAGAAGCACCCTCTCACTCCCTTTCCTGTCAGGCAGCTCCTTCCCTACCCTGCTGTCTAGCTTTCCTTTTATCTGATAAATCCCCTTATTTGCCAAAAGGTTGCCTAAAGATCAAGCCTAGAGGCAGCCCAAGTCCAGCATCACACACCTCATTCCTGCCGATCAGGTTAGGTGAGTCAGAATTCCCGGGATTGGTGGGGGAGCAGGTTACAGCTGCTGCCATTGCTGAGGGCAGCTCTGAGTGGGGCCAGGGTCTCTGAAGGTTAGCTTTTCCAGAGGTCATGTAGGGTCTTCCCCATGGTCAAGGTGCCCAAGGAGGCATGGAATGACCAAGAAGTGAGGCTGCATGCTGGTTTCCCTCAGCTCGGGAGGGTGGCGGTGGTGGGGGATGTGGGGCGGGCAGAAAGGGCTTCGGAAGAAGGGAACTGCCAGATACAAACATGTCTTTCTTGACTCTAAGGAGTGGTCTTCCAGTGACTGCTGGGGTCCTAGTGTTTCTCCAGAGCAGGTGCTTGTACTGTGCTTAATTGTCCTGTCCCCTCCTTCCAGACAAGTGGGAATGGGATGTGGGGGAGGGCGGGCGACCTTAAACTTACAGCCAGCCTGGCCTTCCAGCAGGGCCTGGGGCAAAGGGGGCCAGGGGAGATCTTGAGGGAAGGATGGAAGGTGGATCCTGAGTGTACTCAGGCTGCAGCTATTACAGCGTGGCTGGGAGGTGGGGGCTGGGCGGACACGTCTCTGAGACTCGGGATGGTGTTCAGTCCCAGCTTTGCTGTTACAGCTGCCTGACCTTGGACAAGTTGTGTATTCTCCAGAAATCTCAGTTCTCTGTAAAACGGGCACCTTCCTCATAGAGCGTTTGTGCCAGTGCAGTGAGCCAACGTGGGCAAATACCTGACACTCAGGAAGCACCTATTGAGTATGAGCCACTTCCGTTATCATTACCATGGGCTGGGGCATGGAAAAGCGTTCCAGAAAGAGGAGTAGGAGATGGTGGCCCCCCTCCCCCAGCCACGGCTGACATGTGGGGAGGCTGCTGGGGGCCCGACCCACTCCCTTGAAATGACACCGAGGACTGTCCCAGCAGATGTGGGAGGCTGTCCTGGAAGCTGCTGTGCCCTGTGTCAGGGAGGCACTTCGAAGAGGGCTGAGAGGCGGCCAAGTTCCATGTAGCACCCCTGATGACCTGTCACTCAAGGAGCAATTGAGAAAGAGGGAGGTGGGCAAAGCCCATGTCTGGAGACAGATCTGCTTTGAAGCCCAGTGCAGTCACTTTCTAGTAGTGCTGCTTCTCAGAGCCTCAGTTTCCCCACCTGAAAGATAGAGAGATAGAGAGTTAGGAGAAATGAAGGGTGATGTTCACGGAGCCCTTCCCGGCGGCAGGCAGGGTGCCAGCTCTTTCCTGTGGTGTGTACTTGACCTCCTTTGAGAAGGGCACGGTGCAGTCCGTGGCAGCTGGTGCGCACTCAGTGAAGCACCTCTTCTTCCACGTGGCCTCTGAGGACATTGCAGTCCTGTGTGTCTGGGCTGCAGCTGGGTGGGAATCTGGGGAGGATACACCCTCTGTGGTTCACGGGAGCCAGCAAGCTGCAGGTTTTTATGGTTGTTCCGTTGTGCTCAGCCTCCAGGCTGTTTTATGGGCCACTGTGTTCTTGGAGCCACACCTCAGATGGGACCAGGCTGTTGAGATTCCCAGAGCCTCTGTGGTCACAGTGGCATGTGGTGGGCACCCTGAGCTGCCTGTGAAAGGGAGGGATTGGGCTGGGTTGTGAGGCCAGGACCTAGAGTTTCCTGGGATCTGGATGTCCTCAGAGAAAAGTGTTGGTTAGGAAGGGAACGACAGCCTGGTGTCCGTGCTCTGACCTAAGCTCATCTCGAAGGACCTAAAGAGGAATTTGGTGACTTTTCAAGGCTACTAAAGGCCATGCCTGCTGATTGTTGTCTTTCAGTTCCTATCTTTCCCTGCCCTTAATGTGAAAGGCTCTCTTGTGCCCACTGTGGGCTTTACCTCCAGCAGTTTGGTGGTTCAGAGCACATGCTCAGGGTCATGCAAATCTTCAGATTCTGTCCTCACCACGCAGCCACGTTGATGAGCGCCCGGACTGGAGGAGCACTGAGAGCACTTGCTTCCCCGAGGTCAGAAAGAGCCCCTCGTGCCATGTGTGGGGCCGCCCAGCCCCCAGTGCCAGTAGCTTCCCTGGAGAGACATTGTTCCTGGGTCCCCAGTAATATCTGGCACCCATTGCACACCTTTATGTGTCAGGCGCTGTTGTCAGAGCTTCGGATTAACCTGGGGAGGTAGGAAAGGTTGTTACTATTATTTTAGAGATGGAGAAATGAGGTGAAGTTCCTTACCCGAGGTCAGAGCATTTAGTCAGTGGTAGAGCTGGGACTGGAATGCAGTGAGCTGTGAGGTGTACGCTTGTGATCACCATATATTGCTCCTGAGTCTCTTCTCTCGCCAAGACTATGGTTCTGCATGAGTATTGGGCCGCCCTGGGGGTGGGAGTCTGTGGAAGGAGCGAGGTGTCGCTTCCTGCTGTGTCATGGGGGGCCGGGTGTGAGCACAGGCTGACAGATTGCCCTGCATTTCCCCCCTGCGCTCACCTTTGACTCTTTCCCCTGAACCCAGAGGACTCAGAGGGGGGGAGTGGGGTGTCCCTTCTTGAATGGATCCGTACCCCCACCCCCATGCTAACACAGATGCTCACACCCTGTTCTCCTGAAGGGACACACATGTTGGGTTCTCAAGCCCTGGATCAAACCCTTGAAGTGGCACATCAGAAGGAAATTTGTCCCAGGTTCACCATCCGAGGAAAACTTCTCTCAGTCCTGGACTCCTTGCTGCCCCCTCGGGCTGTGGAAATCCACGCTGAGGTGGTGGAGGAAGGGGAGGAAGGGAACTTGCAGGAAGCCCAGAGCAAGGCTGGCCTGCAGGACTCCTGAGAACCTGGCATCACAAATACCAGGGCCTGGCTTTATTTTTAGCGGCACAAGGGGCCCTGAGGGCAGTGGGGGGATGTGGGAATCCTATTTTTTGCTCTGTCTTGCTAATGGAACCTCTAGCAGTTTTTATGCCTGATTTGTCTTCCTCTGAAGTCTGTCATGCCTGTAGTTCCAAACTGCACTTTTCCTTTGAACGAGAAGGAAGGCGGCTGCCTTGTTTCGTGTCCTTGCCCATCCTGGACTTGGGGAAAAGCAGCCAGCTTTTGTACCAAATGAGTGAATATTCCCAGAGGTGTTTCCTGGGAATGTTCGGAGAGTGTTCCCATGCCTGCCTTGGTTGCTTAGAACCCTTGAGTTTACGGGAGGGAGGCGGGCAGTCACTTGGCAGGAGGGACGTGCTGAGGTCTGGGCGATTGAAGGACAGCATGTGAGGTGCTGGTCCCACCTCTTCAGGACCGCCGGGAGTGCTGAGGACAGGAGGACGCAGTGCAGGGATGACAAATGGTAAGGTGTGGAGCAGGGAAGCTCCTTCTCACTTGGTACACTCATATTCTCTCTCTACCATCAAAATTTAAAAAAAAATAGCTTTATTGAGATATCGCTCACATACCATAAAATTCACCCCCTTTAAAATAGTTTTTAGTATAGTCACCAAGTTGGGCAGCACGATCACCTAATTACAGAACACTTTCAGCACCCCCAAAAGGAACCCTTTACCCCCTCTCCCCCCGAGTGGTTTCCCTACATTCCCTCCTCGCCCAGCCCCGACGGCCACTAGACTGCTTTTGGTTCCTGTGATTTGCCTGTTCTGGTCATTTCATGTAAATGGCATCATACCATGTGTGGCTTCTGTGTCATGTTACAAGAGTGAGCCTCTATACTTTTTGTCTGAGCCCGTTTGTCCACAATAGACACAAGAGTCATCAGAACCCGAAAAGTTGCCACCATGAAGGCATCTCTCTCTCTCCCAACCGAGGCTTCAGTGCCCAGGTGGAGATGGGAACCCTGGGATGTCTTCTATCAAATTTTTGCTGTCACAAACTGGCGAGTTTCGTGTGCCTTGCAGTTTGGAGTAAATTCAGAGGTCTCGTGCCACCAACTGGGATGGTAAAATGATTACAGGATGGCCTCATTCTTGGTGCCTTTTGGTGTAGTATAGTTTTGGTGAGAAGCAAGGTTAGTTTCTTAGGCGGCACGCATCTCCTCATAAACAAAGGAGCAAGGGCTAAGCATCTGCTACATCCCTTGCTAGAGCACGGCACTGCCTGGACCTAAACATTAGCATCATCGATGCTTCCTGCTTTGGTCCAAATATTTGCTACATCCCTTGACCAGGTTGACTTCGGGCATGTCCTTGAGGTCTACATGGTTTCTGGTTGATTCATTGGTAAATAAGTTGGCCTCGATGCTTATCAGGACCTGGGGGGAGGGGAGACACCATGGTGTTGACCTCTGACGAAAATGAGACCATTAGAACCAGACTGTGAGCCCCAGAGGTCTGCTGCTTTCTCTGTTGCAACCGAGTGCAGGAGCTGCTTCATCCTGGGGCTGGTGGGAGTGAGCTGCCAGGAGATATTTTGGTTCCTCGATCATGAGAGGAGAGCAAAGGTATGCTCCAAGGGTATAAAGGTTATATGGTCCAAGTTTAAGGCGATGGCATTGTCTGTGCTTCACTGGCCAAGTTGTGGGCTCACTGCTTCCTCATTAATGTCACCAAACAGTTCTGGAGTGCATACCAGGCACTAGTGAACATCACAAATTTGGATTTGAACAAAGGTTTAATTGTAGCTGTGCTTTTGAATGAAATTTTTGAGATTGTCCTTTCTTTTCAGCCTTGAGGGTTTGGTTGAGATAGAAATAATAATGATGGCCCCTGGTAACCCTGGACATGAGTGTGCTAGTCCAGCCATGGGACCTTGGGCAGAACCTTCACAGGTGAGCTTCAGTGACCTTGTCTGCCAAGTCCTTGCCTGTCAGGTGTGTGAAGCTGAGATGAGATTATGTTTCTGAATATACAGTTGGCTCTCTATCCTTCTTCCACATCTGGGGATTCAACCAATCACAAATCAGAAACATTCCAAAAAAGTTGCCTTGTTGCTATGTACTATGTACTACAGACTTTTGTCATTATTCCTTAATCAATACAGTATAGCAACTATTTACGTAGCAGTATTATAAGTAATCTAGAGATGACTTAAAGTATACAGGAGGGTAGGCCTAAGGTAGATGCAAATGCTATGCTATTTTACACAAAGGGACTTGAGCATCCTTGAACTTTGGTGTGGGGGGATCCTGGAACGAACCCCTGCGGATACGCGGGGACGGCTGTATTTTGAAAGGTGGAGAGGGCAGTAAAAGCCATGCGGTCAGACCTTCCTGTGCACGAAAGGCCAGAATGAAGTTTCTCCTTTATTTCACAGATGAGAAAATGGCTTTCGCTCAGCAGGAGAGAGACCTTCAACCACCTCAATCTGGGGAGATTCATTAAGTGCCTATTATGTGGCTGTTGCTGTGTTAGGCAGTTTAGTAAGCAGTTAATGCCCTGTGGCGGAGGGCAGAGTAGTGTAGCGGGGGGGCGGGGGGGGCGGGTGCACGCAAGGTGCAACCCTGTCATCTGCTGACTCTGTTACCCTGAACAATGTGTGAGTTTGCGTGTGTGTGCTTTGTGTGTATTTCACAGTAACTTCTCTGTGCACCCTAATACCTAAAGGGGCTATTGTGAGGACTAAGTGAGCAAATGTGTGTAAAGTGCTTGGAAAAGCTCATAAATCCTACTTCCTGCTTGTCCCTCTGGGCTGCCCCCTTCCTCCTCCTTGTGATCACTGTGTCCCCTTCGTTCTACAGATGAGCAGACAGGGGCCACTCGCTCTTCTTCTCACGTAGAAACACCCTCTGTAACGATATTGCGAGTGGCCTTCCGCTTCTGCTTAAATGCCCTGGCAGCAGGGAGCTTACTCTCCCAGGAGGTATCCAGTTCCATTGTGGAATCCCTTCACATGAGCCTTTGACTCTGCTGAGGTGGATGGCGAAGTATGTACATTACAGTGATGAGCTGTTTGTCTTGAGAAAGTGATGTGGTCAGCCCATGTCCCACAGTCCAGACCTGGGATGATTTCTCATGATGTGGACATGGGTTGACTGTGAACTTTCTCATGACTTGACGTCCCCTTCATATGGGTGAAGGCCCATGGCATTTAAGGGACTCATGAATGTTTGGGATGGAGGTGGCAATTAGCCCAGGGAGTTATAGGGTTGAAGGAGAGATGTGACCATCAGGAAAGCCCTGGCCACTGAGGTAGGATGACATCACTATGCCCAGGGTCACAGGCCTTGTTGGGCCTGACCTTGAGAGCCAGCACTGGGTCAGGGGCGTCCAGTGCTGTGCAGTTGTCTATGAGAACAGATTCAGGGGGGACCATGGCATCGTGATCTCTCTAATTTTGGAAAAAGCGTTCAATATAATCCACTTGGCACTTGATGAAAAACACTGCAAACTTGGCACAGAAGGGGACTTTCTTAATTTGATGATAGATAGCTACTGGAATCTATAGCAAATGCTGTTTTTTAATAGCTAAATGTGAGACATTCCTTTCAAGTTAAGAATGAGACAGGAATGCCCACTGTCACCTCTTACTCTGCGTTGAACCGTAGGTCTGAGCCCAGTGCAGTAAGACAAGAGAAAGGTAAGATAGATGTAGCAATGGCCAGGAGAGATAAAAGTGTCATTTTATTTATTTTTTTGCTGATGATCTGATCATCTGGCTAGAGGAAATCCTAGACTCTAAGTTTATAAATACTAGAAGCAGTGGAGTTCAGCCACGTGGTCAAAGGTCAAGGACAAAAATCTATGGTTTTCAATAAGAACAGATACATCTTTTCAAGCTGGAAACATATGCACCCCCTGTGATCATTGAGCATTATTTACAATAACCAAGCTGTGCAAACAACCTAAGTGTCCACTGGCAGATGATTGGATAGAGAAGATGTGGTATTCGGGTGTGAAGCAGCACTATTCGGCCATAAAAAAAAGGCTCTGGCCGCTGGCTCCGTTGGTTGGAATGTCGTCCCATACACCGAAAGGTTGCGGTTTGATTCCAGATGAGGGCATATACGAGAGGTGACTGGTTGATGTTTCTCTCTGTCTGTCTCTCTCTCTAAAAAATCAATAAAAACATATTCTCTGGTGAGGATTAAAAACAAAGAAGAAAATCTTGCCATTTGCAACAACATGGATGGACCACGCTAAGTGAAATGAATCAGATAGAGAAAGACAAGTACTGTGTTCTTTCACTCATATGTGGAAGCTAAAAAAACAAAAGAACTGAGTAAATAAAACAAAACGAGAACAGACTCAGAGATAGAGAGAGCAGATCAGAGGTTACCGGAGGGGAAGGGAGTTGGGGGTGTGTGAAATGTGTGAAGGGGATCGGTTGTGTACAGATGTTGAATTACAATGCTATATACTAATTTTACCTCAATTAAAAAAATTATGGCTTCCTAATAGACCAACAGCAACTGACTAGCAGTTGAGGAAGTAAAGGCCCTTCATAGTGTGGAGTTTCAATGCTGTCCCCTGTGGTCCATGGTGGCTCTCGTCTCCTGACCTGTGTGTGTGCAGTGAGATCGAGCCCTGCCACATACATCCTGCCCACTGGGGCAAGGCATATTTTTTAAAGAACTTTAAATTCTATTTTTCAGTTACAGCTTACATTCAGTGTTATTTTGTTTTAGTTTCAGGTGTACAATATAGTGCCCAGACAGTTAGTTTGCAAAGTGACCCTGTGATATTTCAGTCCCCACCTGGCTCCATACGTAGTTATTGCAGTGTTACTGATTCTATTCCCTGCACTGCACTTTACATCCCCATGACTGTTTTGTAACTGCCAATCTGTACTGCTTAATCCCTTTGACTTTTTCACCCAACCTCCCAAACCCTTCCACTCTGGCAACCACCAGTCCACTCTCTGTGTCTGTGAGTGAGACAGATACTGTCTAATGCTGAATTTTACAGAGGAGGAACCTGTGACTCGGAGAGGTTAGAGTCACCTTGCCCAAGGTCACTGCATGAAAAGGAGGCAAGAGCTGGGACCTGGCCTATCAGGTCAATGCTCCTTCCTCTCTGCTGCTGTCCACTGCTCTTCTTCAGACCTTACTATCCCCAGCAACTCGTGTTGTCCACCCTTTGTTATCCATCTCCAACAGTGGCGGAGCTTGGTGGGACGGATGGTGCAGGAGCATTCACATTTGGGTTAGAATATGCGCTGGTTTCTTCTATAAGCAACAGCTTGTCCTGTCTGATATGCTTGTGTGTGTTGCATGGGAGGGGTTGTTTTCTTCTGAGGGGGCCATCCTGAGGCGCAAGGAGGGAGGAGAGGATCCCGGGGTTGGTGGACACGGTCTGGATTCTCTCACTCTTCATTTGGCTTGCGTGCCCTCCACTCTGCCTCCTCTTAGTCCTAGTTGCATCTTTGCTTTTCAATTCTATTAAATGCCTCTTCAACAATTATAACAATAACATATGTTCACAGCAGTTGGTGGAACAATAATACGTTTGACTCTTGAACAACACAGGTTTGAACTGTGTGGGTCCAATTACAGGTGGATTTTAAAACTATGTAGAAGGAAAGAATGCACAGAAGAAAACGCAGCCTTCTTTAACAGCTCTCTGCTGCCACGCTTCTCTCCTGTGGCTTCACCAACCTGTGCTGAGGGTCTAGTGTAAGTTCTTTCACGCACTTCTCTGAGCCCGTGCCAAGAGGTGCAAACAGGTTTTCTGTTCACTTGGTGGGTATTTGTAGGCACTGTGCTAGATGTTGGGGGCACCACAGTGAATAAGAGACAGAAATCCCTCATGGAGCTTACAGTCTAGCAGGGGTATCCAACCTTTTGGCATCTCTGGGCCACACTGGAAGAAGAGTTGTCTTGGGCCATACATTAAATACACAAATGGTAACAAAAACTGATGAGCAAAAGAAAAGTTTTAAAGTAAATTTATGATTTTGTGGTGGGCTGCATGTGGCCCAGGGGCTGCAGGTTGGAATATCTCATCGTGGAGTGTTAGGCCATGCTCAGTTCTATGGAGAAAAACAAAGCAGGAAAAGCCTTCACCTCCCTTTGTAATTTTGAATGCGAAGATCAGGGTAGAATTTACTGAGAAGGAGAATTTTGTGCAGAGGCCTAAAGGACCTGTGGGAGAAAGCCATGAAAGTGTCCGGGGAGGAGTACTGAGGCTGAGGGGAAGTGCAAAGGCCCCGGGGCAAGGTGGTGTCTGGTAGTGAGCTGTGTCAACTGGGCCAGAGCCAGTGATAGGAAAAGAGGTAGGAAATGGCATCACAGAGGGGATGGGAGGAACGGAGGGGGAAAGGTTGTATAGGGCCTTATGAACATTGTGTAGGGCTTCCTAGTCATTTAATGAAAGCGGGGTCTTTGCTTTTTTTCCTCGCAGCTTGCATTTCTTATTGAATTATATCTCGTGAGCACCCCTCCAGGCCCATGGGTAGGGATCTCATTTTTATTATATATTCATGAACCGTAATGGACTCAGCCCTTCTCTTTTGAAGGACTTTTAGGTTGTGGTCAGGTTGTTCCTTTCCCCTGCCATTCAGATGCTTTTATTCTATGTGTTGGAGTGTGGGATTTCTAGGTCAAGGGGCGTGTGTGTATTTAATTTTAATAGATAGTATTGGATTTTCTCAAGAAAGGTAGCTGCTTTTTAAGATAGATTATTCTTAAGTCTCAGATGGTTTGCTTTGTCCCCAAGTTGCTAAATAGCTAGTCTACAAAAGAGCAAAATCACACCTTCACACAAGGACAGCTCTGGAATCCGTCGTTGGGTGGGGCGGTGTGTGGCTTTCTGGAGTGTGCTGCTGGGAGCAGCATCATTTGCTTTTTTGGAGCTTGTTTGGTGGTTGTGATGTGGAGAGAGACAAAAGATAAAAAAAAAGAAAACAGCTGTTGCTGTGTTGTTTGCATTATGGCTCATTTTGCGTATGTCTAAAATAAGCGCAACAGCGAGGAGCTACAGGAACACAGATTCTCACCTTGTCAAATATTGACTCGTGTTCCTGTGGCACCTTAAGGATAAAGCTCCCTCCGAGTGTCCCGCTCTGTAAGCACGGGCATGCTGGTGGAATGGCGGTGGGCGTGTGCTTGCTCGGCCCCCTCTCCCCATTGTGTTCCGGACGGGATCTTGTAAACTTAGAAGCAGATTCCTCATCTATTTAATAGCTGTGCTTGTGTGATTTGTGCGGTTGGACAGTAGGCTGTTTCCCATCTGTCACAATTCAAACAATGAATAATCTTGTACCCGAGTCTTTTCGCACACGTGTATGAGGACATCTGTTGGGTAGATTTCTAGAATTAGAACTGCTGAATCGAAAGGGATTTGCTGTCTACATCTTGAGAGAGATTACTGACTTGACCTTCCTCGGGAAGGAAGTGCCCTGTCCATGGGCCATGAGAGAAAGCACCTTCTTCCCAAACCCTGTGCTACACAAGGTCTTGTCACCTCTTTGTTTTTTTGCCCATCTGATGGGTGAGATGTTGTGTCTCATTTCTATTTTATTTTGTGTTTATTTCTTCTGAGAAAGGACAAACACCTCTTCAGGTGTTCAAGAGCGGTTTCTGTTTTATGTTGGTGAACTGTCTTTCCAGCCCTTCGCCTGTTTTTATTTCCCTGGTGGATTATCAGTTCCTTATCTGGCCCCTTCCAGCATGGTCTGTCCACATTATGAGGACATTTGACACTGTGCTCAGATAACCTAACCTGTCTGACTAGTTAGAAGTCGAGCCGCAGCGTCTTTATCGTCAGAAGTGAAAGTCTAGGTGTTGGGGTAAGGAAGTACGTCTCAACACCAGACTGGACCATGGTCGCATTTTGACAAGTGTGCTGTTCCAACTGTTTCTCAAATAGATTAAACACAGACATAGCAGAGAGCTGCCGGACCCTGGAGTTCATCAGCCTGGCAGCAGCTTTTGTGGGGGTCTCACTTTTAGCCCATCACTGGGTTGAGGAAACGTGAGGGAACTTGGCTGTTTGCTACTATAACTTCTGCCTTCATTTGCTTGAATTTACAACCTGTTCTGAGAGTTTTGATGCTAGTTAAAACTCTGTTTTACACTGGTTATCCTGCTAGTCCAGGTTGCCTAACCACTGTCTCCAGCAATCCCCAACTTTGGTAACTTAACACAATAAAAGGGTATTTCTTACTGCCATGGCATTTATGATTAACATCAATGTGGTGTACCCCGTGGAGCAGCTCCTCAAGTGTCTGGTAAAGAATTCAGGCTCCTTCTTTTGTGGCTCTGCCTGTCTAGGTCTCCGGAGGCCTCCCTTGGGTTCTCTGCTGGCAGAGGGGAAAGGAGAGAAGAGGATGGTGTGTGTGTGGGGGGTCTCATGGGCCAGCCACTCTGTCCTCACTCTGCTGGCCAGAGCTCAGTCTTGCACCCAGTCTGACTGAGGGGAGGCTGGGCAGTGGACGCCAGCGCATGCCCCAGGTGTCAGTTTTGATCCCAGGTACTTGGCGCGCCGTGGTCTCTGAGTGCCATGTAGGACTTCTAACTTTTCAAAGTGTCTTCTGAAGTGTGATCTCATGCTGCCTTCAACAGTTTTGTGAAGGGGAGGTAAGATGATGGCTTTTAACCCCCATTTGGAGTCAAGCACGCCGGGGCCTAGGGAGATAAGCATCCTACACAAGGTGAGATACTGTGTCATGGACAAAAGGTGTGTGCAGAGTAGGCTGGAGAACCAAGTTCTCGCTTGGCTGGCCCATTCTAACATGACACAAACACAGTCACCCACTCTGGGCATGCCTGGGCTCACCTCTGTGCGTGGGAGAATGGGGCCATGTGCTGAAGGGACCGTGGAGGCTGGCTGGAATGGTAAGAAGCGACGGTGTCTCTTGCCTATTGTAAATAACATCCAAGTGGCCATGGGTGACAGCACTGCTACTGGTAGGAAGGCTCAGCAAGCTTTCCCATGCGAGACAGAATTACCATGAACCAGGTTCCTCTGGGAATGGTCCTTTACCCTGACTTTGGCCATTGTCTTTTTTTATCATTTGCATGGACACTAGCATTGAAATTGGGGCTTTCTTCTTTATGCTTCCATTCCCTTTATTTAATTAATTATCTTGGAACATCTGATGCTGCAATAAGATCAACATGTGAGCTGTGATAACTCATCTGTTCTGTTGTGAGCATCAGGGAAACAAAGGTGGGATGCTGTTGCCACCCTCTGGGTAAGGACTGTGCCTCAAAAAACCCATTGGATGGATGGAGCCAAGGCCATGCTGGGCACACGTTGGATGCTTTTTCTTCCATTTCCTTATAGTGCGAATGCCTTGAACTAACCCGGTCAGAGCTTATGGAGACAGGACCGTAGGTGGTTGCATGGATTGTGATGGTCACAGTGACAGCATCAAGCAACAGTCAAGGCATCAAAAGGCCGATGTTCAGGGCTTAGCACTCTCGCTCCTCATCGAATGGCCACTGAACTTGGTTTTCTCATCTGTGCAAAAGAAATAACATCTTTCCTACCTCTCTCACTGGCTTGTTATGAGGATCACACAAGATAATGCGTATAGAAGTGCTTTATAAATGGAAATGCACTCTGCAGTATAAGGTATTATTTTATTAATAGTAACAACTGCCATTTGCAGTCCTTGTGATTCATTTGGGGTGGATCTGATCGCTGCTACCATCACTACTCACATTGTCCTTCAAAGCTGCAATTGCTGTGTGTAATTTCACTTGCTATTTTATGATCATGGAATATTAGTACTGGAAAGAATATTGGAGATTAACTAATTCAACTGCATCACTTTATAGATGGTGATACTAATACCTGGAGGGGAGAGGCGTGTTTGAGCCCCCCAGAACCTGGGACTTCAGACTCTCAGAGTAGGCTGTTTTGCTTACAGGCTTGTAGGGTTGTGATATCCTGTACCTTCTGAAGAGGCTAGAAACTGGGAACTTTGGTCCTTAGTCATGAGGTGGAATCACAGCTCAGACTCATGTCTGCTTGATCACATTGACCCCACTCCAAGCTCCTGTGTTCCAGGTTCTGGTCAAATTTGAAAAGTGCTCAGAGGAGAAGCTTCAGTGCTTGGGCACAGGGTCTGAGAGAAGGGAGTAGGAACTGAACTATTTGTGGCAAGAAAAGGAGAGCAGAACAATTCCAGACAAGAAAGGCGGAGGTATCCTTGCTCCTGACTTTGGTGCTTGTCTGGTCCCACTCCCCCTATGCCCTCTCTCTGACTGCCTTCTCCATGACTGCCAGCTTCCAGGGCACACTCAGGAGGCATAGCTGCAGGACTGCAGGGCTCCCTCCGGAGAGAAGGCTAAGGGGACCCAGCTATGCTTTCAGTATACAGAAGGCAGTCAGGCTTAGTCTGGATAGAAGAATAAGGACCAGTGGGTAGAAGTGCTGGAAAGACTGATTTTTGCCTCCTTTTCATTCACAAGCCTCCTTGGTTGGCTACTTTATTGCCTTCAGGTTTTGCTCACCTGTCACCTAGATGAGGCCTACAGGAACCCCTCCATAAACATGTGGTTGGCACCCTCTTTCTGGACTGGATTCACCATCCAAAATAGATAGAAAAGTTGCAAATTAGTGGAGAGTTCCCCTCTGCCCCTCACCTAGCCTCCCCTTGTGCTCACATCTTAGATGACCACGCCACAGAGCACTGCCAGGGGCCAGGAACTTGACACTGATTTAATTACCTTTCCTAAATTGCAGACCTTCACATGTCACGAGTTTTCCCACTCATCCCTTTCTGTTTTGCAGGATCCAATCCAGGATCCCACATGGCATTTATCTGTCACGTCTCCTTAGTCTCTTCTAATCTGTGACATGACTTGATCTTTCATGACTTTGACATTTGTGAGGAGCACAGTTTAGTTAGTTGTATAGCATGTCCTCTAATTTGGGTTTGTCTGGTCTCTTTTTATGGTTGGTATGTATTGATTTTATTTACTGTTCATTGGGTCTCTCCTTGAACTGGACTGTTGGCTCCCTGAGAGCAAGCACCATTGTCTGTCTGGTTTGCTCATGTACCCTAGACCTCACCAGAGTGCCTGCCATACGTGCTCGGTCATTATTGCCCAATGACCAGGTGAGGCATTGAACTTCCCAATGTTAGCAGAGCATGTGACCGGAAGTGAGGGAAATCCAGAGCGGAGCAGCTGGCAGAGCCTTGGTGGATGGCTGGGCTGGGTGGGCTCTGAAGCCCCTTCGAGCGTTCAGATTCTGTGATTTTATAACATGATGGTGGTAAACCAGCTCAAGTTCATTCAATTCCACAGATATTAGCTGATCATATTAACTTGCTATGGAACCCTATGCTGGGCAAGGTGAGGCCATTGATGGACACCTGAGATCCAGGCTCTGAAAAATTGGCATTCCCTGTGGACCAAAAGTCCAGGGAAATACACAGGGAAGGCCAGTGTCCATGCTACAGACAGTTAGTGGTCTAGAACCTGGACTCTAGGTCGTTGGTCCTCAGACTCCAGCCTGCCTCAGAATCACCCAACAGACTTGGTTAAAGCACAGATTGCTGGGTCTCACCTGCAGAATATCTAGTTCACTTGGTCTATGGGTGGGGCCTGAGAATTTGCATTTTCAACAAGTTCCCAGGTGATGCTGCTGGTCCAGTGATCCTACCTTGAGAACTACTGCTCTAGATGTTCAGAGGAGAAACAGTCCACTGCCAATTAGCAAAAGTCAGGAAAGCTTCATGGAGGAGGAGGTCAGGCTTGAGTGGGGTCGGATTTACCCGGGTGGGAGTGGGGCTTGAATGACACACAGACATTTTGCTGCCCCGAATGCAGTCTGTGGGTGCCTCTTGTCTGCTTTTGCCCTGTTGGCCTCTGGCCTCGCTGTGGCCTTGTCCATCCTTCTCAGGACCATGACTGGTCCTGTCCAGGGGGGTCTGAGACCCCAGAAAAGGAGGCTGACTCAGCCTTTTACAGGAGTTGACCTTGGCCGCGTGGACGAAGTCACTCTGAGTCCTGGACGTGTCCTGTGTTGCGCAGGCTGTCTAAATGTGTTTATTTGCCTGGGCCTCGCCTGCTGCCTGTTGGCACCGTTCAAGGTGTTGCTGTTGGGCTCCGTGGCTCTATTTCTGTTTTCCCGTCTGGCACCCGCTCAGCGGGGGCAGATGAGGTGTGTGGCCACCCTTGCTGTCTTCCTGGCTCCATGTTCTTCTCGAGGCCGGCACTTGGTCAAAGAGAACATCTGAGTCTCACTGGAGTCTGTGCTGCGAAAGCAGATGGGTTCTTTTCAAGGGAGAGGAAGTATGTGAAAGAAGGAGAAGTCTTTAGGGAGATAAATTATTAACTTATGTTTGGACTTAACACACAGCGGTGGTAAGACTGTTTACACATGTACATGTGTGTTTAAACTTCCAGAATCATTTAGGAATTTTTATTTCTTTAAGTGGCATTCAGAAATTGATGTTAGAGGTTGGGGGGCAGGCATCGGGAAGCCTGGGAGAGCCCATGTTGTCTGTACAGTTGGAAGAGCCTGAGCAGGAAGACAGTGTGGCATCCACATCCCACAGTGTTGGAACAAGAGGGCTGTCATTGTGCTTCTGGTTTCCCCTGTCATTTCAACCGAGACCTAGAACGGCTCAGTGACTCACCCTGCTTAAATGGCACCTCCTCACCTCTCCCTGGCCAGCGCAAATTGGTCTGTCTTTCCTCTGTACTCCAGAGATGTTTTATTAATAACACGCCTCTCTTGTTTTGTAAGTAGTCATGTACAGGTTTATTTTACCTACTTAGATCAGGGACCAGCAAATTAGCCTGGAGGTCCAGTCTGCCCACTGCCTGTTTTTGTAAAAAAAGTTTTATTGGAACACAGCTGCACCATTTGTTTATGTATTGTCCATGCTGCCTGTGCATTAGCATGGCAGAGGTCATTAGTTGCTACAGAGACCCAATGGCCTGCAGAGCTTAAAGTGTTGACTATCTACCTGGTCCTTTACAGAAAAAGTTTGCCAGTCCTTGCATGAGAAGGTGAGTTCCTTGAAGGCAAGAATAGAGTTTTCATTTTACTTTGTATCCTCTGGTCCTTACTCATAGTAGATGCTCTGTAAGTGTATTTTGATACCTGTTCCCTGGGTCATGAAGAAAGCAGACCATTTTGTAGTGGAAGATCTTCTATAATGAAAAGCAGTGAACTTTATAAGGAATTAAAAATGTGTATTGACTGGGCTTGAAATATAGTGGGTGGATTTGTCAAAGATTGAGCTTGCAGGGCTGGAGTTATTAGCTGGCTTTCCTGGCTTTTCCAGCTTTCTTCCCACCGCTGGACAATTCTGTGCCCCAGTTTGCTCTCTGTAGAAAGAAGATAATATTGTCTGCCTTGCTGAGTTCATTGATCCTCAATGAGGATAGAACAGAATATTAAAATATCTTACTAGGACTGAAGGTCTAGCTTCTGGTTTTCCTGATGATTCTAACCCACCATAGCACTGGCCTTCTCTTTCTGAGACTCTTTTCTCCCCTGCCCCCACCCTCTGAGAGGCTCCCTTTGCCTATAGGCTGAAGAACACACTGGGCCTGTAGTTCATGACCCCCCTTACTTTGATCTCACCCTACCTGCCTGTCTTGGCATTTCACTCCTCCAGCGCAACCTTCTGTCACGTCCAGAATCTTCTGCATGATGTTTCCTACATCTTTATTACACCTGGGACCCTGTCCCCACCCGACTTGCCTTCTTCCTGCTTCTCTGCTGTCTGCTTTTGTAGGTCCCCCTTGTGCCGACCCTGCTGGAGTACTCTGACCTTGGCCAGCATGAAGGAATGTCTCCTTTGCCACACACTCTACTGTTTTTGTTATTTTTTAATCCTTGTGAATGCTTGTTGAATAAACTGAGGCCAAGACCCCAGGCCCATGGAAGTAGAATCTCCAAGGGTCTCTTTGTTTTTTAAGCAGCTCCTCATGTATAGTTATGATTCTGACCACAGTTAGAGGAACACGAAGTTAAACTAGAGTGCTTTGCAGTACTATTTCTCTTTTTATGGGATACTTTCTTTCTTTAATTCTTTCTTTCTTTCTTTCTTTTTTATTTTATTACTTTATTGTTGTTCAATTACAGTTGTCTGCGTCCTCTCCTCTCCCCTTCCCCCATCCCCTCCAAACCCACCTCCCTCCCCTTCTTTCACCCTCCCCCTTGGTTCTGTCCATGTGTCCTCTATTTATGGGACACTTTCTTGTCTACTTAACTGAACTGGAAACATCTTAAGGGCAGATCTGGGTCTCATTCTTTTTTCAGAGTAACACACATGTAGATGAAGATTAGGGCTGTGAGATGATTTGTTGGTGAGATTATCTCCTGCAGCTGGCCCTGCATCTGGTAGACACTCAATAAATGTTTGCTTATTGATCGATACAGGTATGAAAGTGCTCGGGAAGGCAGAACAGGTCCTGCAAAGCAGGGGATTACTATTGGGAATGGTCCCGTGTGTGCCTTCCTCTGATTCTGGTAAAGAAGTCCTCAGATTTCTGGAACCTGGGCAGCCCCGACACAGAGAGTCAGCCCCCGGAGGAAAGCTCACCTAGCTGGATCCTGGGGGCTCTCTAGCTCTGTCCTTTTTACTTTCATCTCCCTGTGCTTGTGGGAAATGCCTTTTTTCTTTCCCTTTGGCTCATCCCAGTAGTGCAAAGCCATAAAAGTGCATGCTGCTGGGAAAGTTTGTTGGACACTGAGGGGTGTAGAAGAGGGTTTAGCTTGTTGAATGAGTTTTGCTTTCCCATTTAAATGCTTGGAGAAACATACACAGGTTTCGTCTCTGCCTGGTGAGTTGTAGGGCCTGCTTACACAAGCCTGTGCTCTGTGGCCCCAGAGAGAGAGGGTTTCCCGCCTTCTCCAGGGTGTGACGGCACAACCTTGGTGTTGGGTCTCCAAGCCGACACAGTGCTCCGGCCTCGTGTCTTCTTTCTAGCTATGAGGCAGGAAGTTTATATTTCAGAAACAACCATTTCAAACAGGGCTTTGTTTAGAACCACGTGCAAGGTTTTTGAGGACATGAGGATTCCCCGGGGAGTGGTGTGCAGACCACGGTGCATCCGGGTGGTGAGTCTGGGTGCTGGTCAGGGCTCGCTCGAACTGGAGTAGAAAGTTCTTAGTCTGTTGGGAAAGAGATAAAACAATACAAATAGATAAAATAAAACCAGAGCTGGGAGTCAGTCAATAGTGAGGGCTGATTTAGGAGACCTCTTGGTATTTCCAGGCTTGGGCATTTGCAGCCATCTGAACTTACAGGTGAACTTTGGCTTTGGCGAGTAAGTGCTCCAATGGTATGTGGATAAGAACTTATTTTAACAATTGTTTCACTATTATTAGCACATTCTACGTGGGGAAAACATGTAGGTTCTTAGACTCCTCCCTTACAATTTTACTCATTAATATTAAGCTTAACTATTCATTTCATTATATTAGAGGCATATTGCTTAATTTAAAAATTGAATGGATTATTAGCTTTTTAATAAACAATAGCAGTGACTATTTATTGACTCAAGTCATTTAATTTATAACTGCGTCTGTCTGTGTTTTGCTCATGAAATGGAATAAAAACCATTACTTATCAGAAAGTGGACTTGTTCACTGTGCTCCCAGGAGTGTGGACAGTGGGGGTGGCCCGTGCAGCGCCCAGGACGTGTTTTACATGAAGCACAAAAAGACTGTCAAACATGAAATGATACATCTGTGTCTGAATGCTAGAATCAGTTTTCCTTCATCGTCCCCAGCACCAAGAGCACGGGTGGTTAAGCTCAGTAAAGTGCCCATATGGTTCCATGTTACAAATGAAGGCAAAAATCTGGCATAGAGTCTCTCCAGACATGACTATGGCACTTACTGGTTTCACCTTGAAGGGGTGAGTGTTATTTACTGATTTCAGGAAAACAGTGAACAAAAATTAGGGCCCTTTATTCTTTAGAAGAGATAGAAAATGTGTGCTGATAAATACATTGTTTGGTTTGGACATTGCATTTCATTGCAATATGAAGTGTGCTTTGTCGACTTGGCTTCTACTTTTGATAAAAATGAGGTTCCGGATGTCCCTTCTGGCTCATGTGCTTATGAGAAAGCTGTTTCAGGAAGGAGTTTTGGTGTGCTCCCCCCACAGAAATAGCACAGCAGCGTCATTCTGTCATTAGAGACTTGGCACTGAAGAAGAAAGCCTGAATGAACTCAGTCTCTGTCCTCAAGGAGCCTGTCGTCCGTTGGGGGCACACAGCACACCTACACAGGAGGGGATAACTGCAGGTGGGGGGACCTGTGTTCTCAGACGCCGAACAAACACCAAAATGGCAGGATCGCTGCTCATCTGGGAACTCATGGAGCACTGAAGCCTACCACACAGGTGACATCTGAACCCATTCTTGAACATGTATTTATAAATAAACAGAGATGCAAGAGACAAAGGGAACAGAGCAAGATGCTAATGTACAGAGCATGTTCAAGCCAGCTTAATGAATGTTTGTTGAGAGTCTGCTGTCTGCATAGTGCTCCATTCTAGTGAAAGGAATCAGAGAAGAGCTTGGTACAAAGCCACGCTATATTCCTTATATGTATCTTCTTTACTTCTTACAGAAATGATGGAGTATAATAAACGTTGTCTTTCATTGATTGGATTGATTGATTTAATCATGACAGCCATCTGAGAAGTAAGAACCTTACTTGTTCTCAAATTCTAGAAAAGGAAATCAAGATGCTAGCAGTGAAGTGAGTTGCTTAAGTTCACCCAGCTAGTTTTGTCGCAAAGTGGGGACTCGAGCCTGCTCGTCTGACCCCAAGCATGTGCTCTTGGTTGACGTGGTCCTAGCTCACCCTGTGGCAGTAATTCGTCTCTTTGCTCATCTTCTGCAGTAGAGTGTGAGCAGCTTGAGTGCAGGAAAGCGTTTCACTCCTCTGGGTCCCCTGTCATCCGCCAAAGTGTCTGCTGTGAGGTCTGAGCTCACTAAAATGACTGTTGAGTACAAAGGATTTGCTATGGAGATTGAAGGAGGGACCAGTCATATCTTTTGGGTTTTGGGGGGCAGCTTAGAGAAGGTTAGGGAGGGCATCTCAGGGTGAGAAGAACATAGGCACAGGGCTGGAGTATGTAAGCGAGGTGACTGTGCAGGGAATGAAGGATCCTGGTGTCCCTTGGGGAGGAGCGTGGGTTCCATATAGGGAGCTGGAGGTGATACTGGGAGAGGAGGCGGAGGCCATGCTGTGGTGGGCTTCTCTGTAGAACTCCTCAGGGTCTGAAGGATTGGGTTTGACCTCTGACCTCTGAGGCAATGTCAGATTACCACGCCCTCTCCCAACTGTACATTTGGTGTCTCTGTGCGAGATAGAGTCTGGGGCTGAATGAGTTGGGGAGCATTTCCTTGATGAAAACATTTATTGAACAACTTCACTTTGCCTCCTCTGGGCTTGAGAGACATATAAGGGTCACTCACAGGCTCATGCACTTATTTGCATGTTGGATTGTTGGTGTTTGTTACTGGGGAAGAATAGGTGGGTGGTGGGGACCAGGGCCTGGCCCCAGGCAGTCAGGGGTTATAGAAGAACAGTTCTGTGGGCAGACAGTGTTTCACTGACCCTGTGTTGCTGAGAGGCAGGGTACGCAAGTCCTGCTCTCTGGGGCTTTTTAACTGAGCTAAACAATGGAAGAAATCAGCAGATTGTCACCAAATCATGTTCTTGATAAAGTATGATAAAGCATTACATATAAAAGAGGAAACAAAGTTTAATTATCCTACCTCATTAATCAAGTCCCCCACAATGTATGTCATTTATGAATGAAAATACTTTCAGAAATGGAAAAACTTTTTTAAGTCTGCATGGGGATACACCTCCTCAGTGTCTACTGCCTGGGCGTGGTCAGGACTCTGCGCTGAAGAGCAGGGTTTTAGGAAGTGGGGTTGGGTGTGTCTTGGCCCCTCCTGTGGATCCAGAACTGCGGCTGAGCTTGGAAGATGGGGTTCTTGGAAGAACTCCAAAGAATAAAGAGTCAACACCCCATCCCCTTCCCCTTTGTTCTGCCACAAAACCAAGAAGGTTACCCCACACCCAGGACTAACCTTGATCTTATTCTGTCTGTGTGAAAAGTGAAGTCATTCATCGAAGCAGGATGGACCAGTTTCCCTCTAGGATGGGCTTTTTGTCATGCGGCTGATTATTGTATTACTTAGATTTCAGATCTTAGAAAATCAGATCAGCATAGGCTCCAAAGGTCAAACATTTTATAATCATTTATTCTTGGGATTAGACTCTCTGGGTGTTAGACTGGTCCTGGAGATGCTGTCTTCTGGACTGGTGTTCCTGTGTGAGAAGTGATACCCACCCAGACTCCGTCAAGCTCGTGTTGGCCAGGACCTGAATTCCAGTGGCCAGTTGTGTCCCCATCCATCCTTCTGTGAAACTGAGCCACTGATACATTGACCTGATTTCCGATGATCTTCAACTGCTCAGAGTGGAATCAGCTGTGGTCAGGACAGGATGGGGCTGACCGGGAAGAAGCCCAGCCTGGGAACCCAGGGAGCAGAAGTGAAGGGTCAGGACCCAGGAGGAGCGGCCAGAACCACGAGGCCAGGCTCTGAGTGATCAGAGTCAGTAAGAAGAGCCCTGTTTGTGTGTTTGGCATCCAGGTGCCAAGTGCCATGATACTCCTGGACCCATGAACGATATTTGTAGCCAAAAGATGGTTGGAGGCCCACAGTGCTGCTGACTGAAGCAGGAGGGGATGGAATGCTGGGATTATCTCACTTCTCCAGACTCAACTTTGCCATGCACACTTGACAAATCACACAGGAAGTGGGGCTCCCTTGGCTGGCTGCTTGCCCCATGCTTTGGGGCCATGCCCATAGCGAAGCAGTCACATGTCTATTAAATAAAGTTGGCTGGAAGTTTCATCTGAAAGCTAATATGGAACCAAACGTGGGTTGTCTGCCAAGACCTCAACTGCTCAGGTCAAGAGGGCCCCCGAAGGGGCATGGCTCCGTGAGCTGCTCTCGCGAGTGTCCTGGCGGGGCAGGCACTTCCTTGCAGTTTAGTTAAGAGAGGGCAATGACACTTGCTTGTCTTAGGGGTACCGGAGGGCAGAGGTTTAGGGCGTGGCAAAGCAGAGGCCTCTTCCTGGTGAGTGAATGTTTCTTCAGGTTCTTAAATTTCAGCTTGAAGATGATGCTATTAATACTAATTGTGAGCAATTGTTAAGCTCTTCTTCCACTTACATTAACACAGTGATGCCTCGTAACAACCCTGTGTGGCAGGCATTGTTATTTTGTTTTACAGAGGAGGAAGCTGAGAGACAAGGACATTATGTAATTTGCCAAGGCCAATAAGCCAGTGAATGTCAGGACCAGGGATCCAAACCCAGGCCAACCAGCTCAGAGCTCAGAGCTGCGCGGTGGGCTTGAAGATGGACCCACTTTTGCCCTGGTGGGACTGGGTACAGATGTGTTTGATCTTGCTGGAGAAGTTGCCAGTCTTTTCAACCCTTGCAGAGCTTGCAAAGTGGAACCTCAGAGCTGTACCCTGAGGGCATATCTCCTGGTTTGCTAAATTTTAAAAAGGAGTTTTACTTTCTTTTTATATGGCAGGCTTTTGTGCCCAGATATGGAAGATTTATGACAGCTTGCGGGACCAGCTTCTGTCCTACCTTTTTCTTAACCTTCTATACCTCAGATGCTCTGTAAAGTCCTTTCTTCCTCTGTCCAAGGGATGTGTGCATCTGGAGTCAGAGCCAGAGAGTGGGGCCAGCCCCTGGGTACCCTGTGCAGCATCCCAGTCACCAGCCCATGGTTGCTAGGGAGTAAATGAGGACGACCATGTGAGGATGAACCCCTGTTCCCAAGGGAGGTAGAAAGTGGTGGGAAGAGGCAAACGGGGCTCAGGGGCTGATTGGCCCAGGCCACCGAGCCTTTGTCCTGCCTGGGTTAGAAGTCCAGACTTGAGTGTCAAACAGGTCCTTATGTCTGTCCTAGCTTTGCCTTTTAGGAGCCTAGAACCAAGTAGGCACTTCACAAATGTAATTTCTAGCTGTGTCCTAGCTGGGCTGGTGGGCGCTGGGGTCTGATGGCCTGGGTTCACTAGTGAACAGTCTGACTTGAGCCACTGAACTCTAAGTAGGACTGGCAGGGGCCAGTGCCAAGTGAAAATGTGAAGTTCCTTGTTTAAAAAATATTAAGAATTTTATGATGGTGACGGAGAACACTCAACCAAGCATGGAGCCTTTCTAAGTGCAGGGACTGGCGTGACTGCACACGCTGTACTCTAAGCCTCAGTTTCCTCACCTGCAAACTGGGTATAATAGTAGTATATCCCTCACTGGCTTGTTGTGAGGTTTAAAAAAGATGATAGTGCACGTACAACATTAGATGCCTGGCGAGGCCTTGATAAATGCTAGCTTTGATAAGTGCAACGTCAGAAATTCACAGCTTCTTTTTGGGCCATTGGCAAAGAGTGGGGAGAGTGAAGGGACCCCTCAGTAATGTTCAGTTTAAAGAACAGTTCTGGGCCTTGTTCTCTGCCCTACCTGCTTGGGGCTTGGGACTTGCACCTCCTTTGCAAAGCACAGGTGCCTCCTCTGAGGGCGCAGGGGGCTTCTTGCGTGTTCGCCTGGGCCCAGGCCGTGTCTCTCATTTCCCAAGCCGGGGACTGGAAGAGGCCTGCAGAGGTGGATACTGGGTTTTCCTGCCTTCATTTTTCATTTGCCGAAATACATTAACTAACGTCACAGAATTTCACACCTAAGGATTTTACTCTACCTCTCTAAAAACAGGACTTTTCTGTAAGCACAATAACAGTATAGACTTTTTTTATTTTTAAAACATCACTTTGTGAAAAGTTTAGCTAGGTGTATTTGGGGAAGTTATAGTGATTAGTGTGGATCGGCTTTGCTAGGATGAAGGGCTATTGTTGTCCAATCTAAACTGTGTAAGCTTGTTCACTTTTAGTTTAATTGCCATTCATAGAAGGCGGTGGCTCGTAATTGGTCAGAAGGACCCTGGGACACCTGCCTCATTGCCCCAGTGGGTTACAATGAAAACCAGTTCCCGGGACGAGCCTCTCTGTCTCATCTCCTTTGCTGAAGTCTCTGCTGTCTTTCACCTAAACTATCCCATGGGTCTCCTGTTCTGGCCTTTGGAATAACACACTGAATGGTCCATCCTCGGTCAACCACCAGAGAGGTTGAGAAAGTCACCTGGACCTTGAGAACATCCCCTGGACCTGGTTATTCCCTTAATTAAAACCTTTCAATGGCTTACAGCAGAGGTTGGCCCGCCAGCTCTATCTGCATGGCCCATTAGCTAAGGATGGCTTATACACCTTACAGTGGTTGGAAAAACACCAAAAGAATAATATTTTTTGACACATGGAAATTACGAGAAACTCAAATTTCAATGTCCGTAAAGTGGGTTCACTCACGTGCCTTCTGTGGCTGCTTTCACGTTGCAGTGGCCGTGTCGAGCAGTTGCACAGATCGTTCCGGAGCAGTTCACCCACACCTGAGCTGTGGGATAGAATTCATGCTTCTCGGCAGGGCATCTAATGCCCTTTGTCACTGTCACCTGCCTGCCTTCCCAACCCCACCTGGCTTCTTTTGCCCCTTAATACTTGTAGGAACTCCCAACTGTGTTGATCTCCTGCATGGGCCATTTTCACCTCTGTACTTTGTCCTTCCTCTTCTTTCCATCCTTGGCTAGACATCACTGACTCATCCCTGCAGAAGTCACCTCCTCTGGGAGGCCTTCCCAACTTGCCTATCTGTTTTGGTGACTCCATTCTTTGCGTTGAGACTCAATGTTTAGGAAGAAAAAATAAGGAGAAGCCCGGAGGCTCTGAGAGCTCAGGAGCAAGGAGCTCAGTTAAGAAGAAGCAGGGTTTGGGCGGAAATGGCTGACTGGGGCAGGTGGAGTGGCTGGTACGTACCATGCGCTCCAGAGGTGGGGACGGCAGACTTGGGCCCTGTCCCTGTGGGGCCTGCCTTCCAGTGGGGGAGACACTTCGGCACCCATTAATACACACACGAGAGTTTCCAGTCGTCACTGGTGCTCTGCAGAGGGACTGGAGTGGTGGAGGGGTGGGTTGTCAGCACAGGGCGGCCTCCGAGGAAGTGACGTTGAAAGTCCTGAAGGAGGCAGGGCAGTGGCAGCCAGCAGCTGTGGAGAGGGAAAGATGAGACCTCTTCCCATTTCTTCCTCGGCCTGGAGGAGATGGTGATAGGAGTGCTTCTCCTCCCCTCAGGTCCACGGTGCCAGCAGCCTGAGAAGTCACACCGGGCTCTCCAGTCAGGCCCTCCCCTGTGGTGGGTGGGGGGTGCTGCACTGCCCTGTAGGCCCCTCTCTAGAGCCAGCAGCCCCTCTGTGAGGTCTGTGAAATGGTTGGGAGGCACTTCAGCAATGGACCTGGCTGCCCTCTTCATTTCGAGAGGCACGACTGGAACCCAGGGAAGTTCAGACCCGTTGTCACCAGGCTAATCAGAGGCAGAGCCAGGACCGAGCCTTGGCCTCTTAACCCTCACAGTAAAGGGGGTCACTCCTAGTGCTTGCTTTTATCGGGGGATGCCAGGAGAAGTCAGTACCCAGAATTGAGAGAAGGCCAGTAGAGGCCACTGGGAAACCCTTTGGCTCAACGTGCCACCCAAGAGAAGGGCCCCTGGCCGAGACTCCTGTGTGTCACCAGCGCTCTTTGCTGGGGATGGGGGGGTCCAGAAGCGCTGTCCCAAGCTGCTGGCCTCTAATCCTGCTGGTTTAGTTTAGCTCCAGCCCTGAGGGAGGCTGTGCTAATTATAGCCGGCTGGCCTTGCCGGGAGCTATAAATAGAGTCAGAGGCACCTGTTTGGTCATTAGCAGGCATTTATTAAGGTACCTACAAAGGATTCAGCCACTGGGCTGGGCATGGTGTGGGCACAGAGAGCTCCTACATGCCGTGAACTGTGCTCTTAAGTTATAGTTTAGTCGGAGGAAGCCAGTGTGAACAGTGGAGCAAGGTGGATAGCATGACTTGGGAACCGGGCTGACTTTTCCACCTGTGAGACCTGAGACAGTTACTCAAAGTCGCTGTCCTTCAGTTTGCTTACTTGTAAAATAAAAGTCTTAATGACATCTATGTAGTAGGGATGTTAGATTAAACGGGTGCTTGTATAATATATTTTACACATAGATGTATGTATTACACTTATCATATAATTACTTTATATATAATATGTGATTATATATAAATAATTTATACGTATATATCCTTTAGAATAGCCTGATATCTAAAGTGTATTGAAATTACTGCATGAAAGGGCATGCGGACAGCTCCAGACACAGCCAGCCCAGGAATGACTGTTCGGTGCGGAAGCCTTGATCTTGGAAGAGTGCTGAGCTTGGTCCCTCCCGGCCTTTGATGAGACAGTACTGTGTGGCAGTTAAGTGTGCAGGTTTTCCATCTGGGGTTAAATTTCAGCTCTGTTGCATCCTGTTACTTCATATTACTTTCCATCTGTAAGCCTCCATTCTATTAAGTGAAATGGGGCACGGCAGTAATGAGCATTTCCTGGGGTTCTGGTAGAATTCAGTGAGTCAGTGCCTGTAGAGCACTTAACACGACGCCTAGCACCTAGGAACTGCTGAACAGTAAAAGTCGTCACTGTTGCCTGGCTGGTGTAGCTCAGTGGATTGAGCGCGGGCTGGGAACCAAAAGGTCCCGGTTCGGTTCCCAGTCAGGGCACATGCCTGGGTTGCAGGCCAGGTCCCAGTGAGGGCCATGTGAGAGGCACCCATACATTGCTCTTTCTCCCTCTCTGTTTCCCTCCCTTCCCCTCTCTCTAAAAATAATAAAATAAATAAAACCTTACAAAAAAAAGTCGTCACTGTTAATGTCCTTGCCTCTGACATTGGCAGGTCATGCAGCATCTCTAGGCTGACACAGTTATGTCATCTGGAGAATGGGGCCATTGCTTTACCCTGTGCCTCAGAGCAAGGACGCAGGAATGGAAATGTCAAGGAGGCAGATCTTTGTTAGAGGAGGGGCGAGTTGCCTGGCCCCAGGCCTGCTTGAAGTGAGAAGTAAGGGAAGAACATGGACCCGGGAGTTAGGCATGCTGGCCTAGGCCTTGGTACTCAAAGCATGGTTAGAGGACCGGCAGGACGGATCCCACCCCAGGTCTGCTGTGCCCTAATCTGAATATTAGGAGGATCCCCAGATGTGCACACGGAAGTCTGAGGTGAGGAGCACTGCTCTAGAGCAGAGCTTCTAAAAGCCAGGAGCTGTTCTTCCCAGTTCACAGCTGAGAAACCTGAGTCTGTTCCATGGGCCTTGAGCACTGGTTTCAGAGTTTGGCTTCTCTCCCTGGAGTGCCAGGGGGCACTAGTCCTTCCCCTGGACCAGCAGCATCAGCCTCACCTGTGGAGTTGGTTAAATGTGGAAATTCTCAGGCCCCAGCCCAGAGCCAGTGCGTCAGAATGGCTGGGGGTGGGGCAGGGCTCTGTTTGAACCAGCCTTCCAGATTGCTCTGCAGAGCTGGCCAGACGGGTAACCAGGAGCGAGAACACTGGTCCTCAGCCCCAGCTGCGTGTAGGAATCACTTGGGAAGATCGACAAAGGAAAATGCCTGGGTCACCAAATAGCGTCTGGGTGTGGCAGGGACACTGAGTGTCAGAAGCTCCCCAGGTAATTCTAATGTGCAGCCAGGACTGAGAACCAGTGCTTTAGGCTTATGAAGTAAACCTCAGCTGTAAATTGGGTAGAATGGGGTAGCATAACCTGTTTGCCCGCTAATAATGTGAAAGTGCCCTGGGGAACCAAGGACCTGGAAAAGTGCAGGGAAACAGGCTAACGTCTGTCAGGAAGGGTGCAGCTGGGATCCCCCTTTGGGGGCAGGTGGGACTGGACACCCGTGGTGGCCTCAGGGGTGGAACTGCAGTGTGGTCGCTGGCTGATCCAAGTATTCGGCGCTGCGAAGACGATGCCCTGCTTGGTTCAGCAGCTCTGCTCCAGAGATGAAACTGCTAGTTCTTCGAGAGCCCAGGGCAGTCGTTCTCTTCCTTCTGTGCTGCCCACCTTGGCACCAGTGTCTGACTCTGGGGCCGCCTTTAGTGGGTCCTTTGCTCTTTTCTGGGGAGATGGTGGAGTCTGCTTCTTCCCGGAATCCCTTGAATTACAATGGTGGGGCTGCTGGGGAGCTGGGCCCCCTCTCTCTGAGTACTGGTGGTGGCAAGAATGAGGTTTAGAGAAATATTTACTCAGAGTAATCCCTCTGCTATGCCACTGCCCGTCTCCCAGGTAGCTGGGTAACAAACACAGAGATCTGGTTGTAATTTATTGAGTGATCAGCTGAGCTTTCCAAGGGCCAGGACAGGACAGGAGAAAGGGTGGCGGGCAGTTAAGGTCTCCAGTCCCAGGTCCTCCTGCGGTGACCAGAGCCTAGGAAACCAGCCCATGAGCAAATGTCATCATTTCTCCCATTCTACGTGAGCAGTCGCTCTGGGGGTCTGGTGGTCAGCCTCTGCCTTTCACAGACGGGGAAACCAAGGCCCACGGGGTCATAGTGAGTGAGCAGCAGAGACAGAATTAGAAGTTAGGTTCCACTCATTAAGGGTTTAATGAAGACTCTTCTTGATTTTCTGTCTGGGATGACTTTAACACAGAGTGCCTGGGTTTTTTAATACCAGGAAAAGTAATTCACAGGGTGTTTGTTCTGAAAAGAAAAGTAGCCTAGCACAGTAAACTTGAAATTTTTTAGATCATGTTCCACAACTAGAAACACAACTGTGCATTGTATACATGTGTATATATCTGTATATTATATATGCATGTATATATACACATCCATATATACAAGGTCTGTCTGGAAAAAGTCCATTCGTTGTTAATGTGTATAATGAGAATGGTTTCATGACATTGTTGTAACCGGAGAGCCAAGGACAGTGGACTGGAATGTGCATGCGTGAACAATGACGACTTCACTGTACTAGTCAGTGGGGGCGGTAGACACTGTTGAGTCACCGTGTGTACTGTGTGGCCATCACATTCAAAATGACTGAGCAGTAGAGCAACAGATATGCATCAGATTTTGTGTTAAGCTTGAAAATTCCTCCACGGATGATTCAGAAGGCCACAGCTATGGGCAACTGGTGATTGGCAGCTTCATCACGACAACACGCTCGCTCATGCATCATGTCTTATGCAGAGCTTTTTGGTGAAACATCAGATCACCCAGGTGACTCAGCCCAGATTTGGTGCCCTGTGACTTCTGGCTTTTCCTGAAACTAAAATCACCTTTGAAAGGGAAGAGATTTCAGACTGTCGATGAGATTCAGGAAAATACGACAGGGCAGCTAATGGCAACTGGGAGAACTGTGGGAGGTCCCAAGGTCCCTACTTTGAAGGAGACTGAGGCATCATTGTCCTATGTACAATGTTTCTTGTATCTTTTTCAATAAATGTCTCTTTTTTCATATTGCATGGCTGGATACCTTTTGGACAGACCTCGTATATACACATGTATACGTACATACTGTACTAGGTATGTATATATATGTATGTATGTATCAATATACCTGTTACTTCTCTACCTGTTTATATATATAAATATATATAGATATATAAAAATATCTATCTATATATATAAACCACAGTAACAAAAGTTAATGAAATAATGGCTGTCCTTGGTACCTGAGCCAACTTGATGTTTTCTATTCTATTCTGTTCTATTCTAAAATGTTGCTCATAATCCATTAAGTAGATTTGGTGATCAACCAGTGGGCTAAATACTGCCATTTGCAAATTACTGGTGCTGCCAATCTCTCGCACAGGACAACAACGTGGAAGCTGAAGCTTTGCCACAGATTACGTCTCTCTCAGCCCCAAGTCTGAGACTAGAATCCGGCCTTACTGATTGCCACCCCCACCCTGCACTGACTCTGCCATTGCACCTGAGACTTGGCTAAGAACTTTTCAGCGCCATTTGCTGACATGTCCTGTGGTTTTATGCCCACATTTCCCTGCTCTCATGCAGACCCCAGGCTCTCTGGGCCCCGCCCCTCCCAGTGCATCACTCCGGTCCTGGTCGCTGTTCTGTTCCTCTTGTGGTTTTCTTCTGAAAACCGGAGCATGGATTCTGAGACTGAGCCTCAACGCGCTGGGGCTGGTGGATGTCAGTGTGAGGTACTTTGAGAGCAGACTCATTTATTTGGGCCCACAACCTTTTGCTCACAATTCTGAAATCCCCCATGTTCTGAAGATTGAGGATTTTTACAGTTTATGGCAGGGGGAGCAAACCTGCCCTAAACTGCTTGAGATTGTGGATAGTCTTTATTCAGCCAGCGGAGTCCAAGCCGCCGTGTGTGTGGCTGCAGAAACGGCGGTGTGTGTGGCTGCCACGGCCCAGACCCCGTGGACTCACCTGGCTAATTTTCTGAAGTCTGGGACACGTGGAGTTCTAAAACACGTCCGGCCCCAGGTTTGGGGCAAGGGACTGTGGAGCTATGGATTTATATGAAGTGTGTGTGAGTGTGTTACCGATTAATCAGTGAATGTTTCTTTTTGAGAGAAAAGAGTGGTAGATGGTGGCAGATGCGGAGGACCTGTTAGGAGAAGGTTGACTGTCAGCAGCTGTGATAGGAACCTTGGAGGAATTTTGTGAGGATGAAGTGAGCAGTGGCTATGCAAACACTTTGGAAACTATAGTGAGCTGTACCTGGATAAAGTGTTTAACGTGGTCTGGTTTCTTTAGAAAATGGAATTTTGATGAGCTCACTTCCAACTTTTTTTTTAAATTTTATGTATTTATTCTTAGAGATAGAGGAAGGGAGGGAGAAAGAGAAGAAGAGAAACGACAATGTGTAGTTGCCTCTCACGTGGCCCTCACTGGGGACGTGGCCCGCAATCCAGGCATGTGCCCCGAGTGGGAATCGAACTGATGACCCTTTGTTTTGCAGCCCGTGGTCAATACACTGAGCTACACTAGCCAGGGCTCACTTCTAACTTTAACAAAGGCTCACACTGTGTGTGTGTGCGCCTGTGTGTATGCTGGAAGGGTGTCAGTTTTATTTCACAGATGAGGAATAACCAAGCAAAGGAAAAAGACAGAGGAATGTCTCTGCATTCTTGGTAGATTCTTTTTTTCACATCTACTGTGTTCTACTAATTTCCTTTTTTCCTTCTATCTTCCTTCTTTATAATGTTTCAGGTTCTACTCAATAGAAACCACTGACTGCTCACTGGCACACACTTTTAATTCATTACGTTATCCTCGTAGGTCATTAAACCTTGAGACAGCTGCTGCTTTTTTTCTTTCTCAGTAAGATCTCAACATTCCCAAGTTTTTAAAGCTTCTGTCTCAGAGGCCCTGGGAACTCTGCACTCCTGAGATTAGAGAAAGGCATATCCAGCTTCCAGCGTGGGTCAGAAAAGGACCCAGGTCCCAGGCCTGGAGAGGTAGTGTGATATGTCTCAAAGAAACCAGGCCGAGGGAGCTTCAGACTTGAAACCAGGATGGAAAGTGTGGTCTTTATGAAGGCCCAGGGGATCAGACCTTGGGCCCTTGCTGAGAAGCTGGAAATGAGATTTCTGCATAAAGCCAGCCCCTCCAGGGGATCTGCCTCCCCAGGAACAGGTGGTCCACCATACATCTGCCAGAGGAGGAAGGGAGTAGACAAGGTAACAGACCCTGTTTGGACTTTACCTTGGTGTTGGGAGGATGTAACAATGCCTTCTGTGAGAACCTGTAATCACATCTGCCTTCATGCAGGTTCAGGTTTGAATTTATACTGCCTGGGTGACCTAGGAAACCCCAAACTCAGAAATTAATCTGATGTAATTTTGAGTTGGGAGCATCGTATAGTGTCTGTTGGAATCAAACGAAATTTCTCTCAGGAGGCAGACTCATAGCTCTAGCATTGAAAGATCTCTGTAGGTAAAACCCAGCTGGTCAAACATGAGCTTTTACCCTGATGTGACAAAACAGAGGAGGAAACAAGTCACCATCAGCGAAAGTCAGCAGAAGTAACACATACAAGGGTCAGGCCCCCAGGGGTTTCCGATGTAAGAACTATTGGATATACAATGTATTTAAAATGTTATAAAATTAAAAAAAGGTGTTGACAAAATGAGCAAGAAGCACCATTAATTTAAAAAATTTATGGATATTTGAAGAAAAATAGAACTTCCAGAAATGAAAAACATAACTGAAGTTGAACATATGATCTTCAGCATTAGGCATGTATGTTTATAGTTTCTTTTTATTAGAAACATTAAAATAGCAATTCTGAATAAGGATGCATCAAAGACAACATTAAGAAAACTAACTTGCACAGTTTTGTGGCATTGAATGCATTGTAGCATATTAGAAAGAAAGAATGCATTGTAACATATTAGAAAGGGGCGGGGCGCAGGCAGGCTTTTATTTGGCTGTGCGACCTTGGGCTACTTCTTAACCTCTTGGATTCTCAGTTTCCTCTTGTGTAATCTGACCCCACAGGTTTGCTCTATCAATTAGTTTTGAAAGGGTCTTGATTTTCCTTTTCCCTTCACTTCTCTTGATTCTGGAGACTACATAGTCTTCCCCAGCTCCTCCTCCCCTGGGAGGGGTTGGGCAATTTCTCGTTAAATTAAATTTGCTCCTCAGATGAGTAAGGGGACTGTATATAATTGCTGATAGCTGCTCTGGGGACTAGTGTATTACTCAAGAGTTACACATATTCATCTGGAAGCTAATGGGGGAGACTGGCGGCTCCGTGAGGAGACCAGTGTGGCAGAAAGGTAGGACGCCAGCCAGAGGGGTCAGTCCCAGGTAGCAAGGCTTTGGCCCGGCCTCCTATCATCCTAGGGTGGTGATGGATGGCGGGGCTCTGAATTTGAGAGGGGCCTGCATGTGGTTAATATGGTGACAGATATGGCTCTTGGTCAAGCACAACCTGCCAGTCCTATCCCCAATGAATCTAATCGCACCCCTGGGAAATCTGAACTTTGCATCGAGCTGGAACACTGCTTTCGGGCCAGGCCCAATTGCTACGTTGCCCTGCAGGCATCTTGCGCCCTGTACTCTTGGTTGGCGCTTCCAGAGGAAGGACCTGCCCGGTGTGTCCCAGGGCTGGGCGGCAGCTGGACGGGGGTGGTCAGCCCGCGAACCTAGCCTCAGGTCCAGGCCTTCCCCCCTCATTCTCCCTCCTTCCTTCCCCCTTCCCTTCCTTCTCCTCTTTTCACTTTCTTCCCACCCATTCTTCTTTTTTACTTTCTCTTCCTTTTTTCCTCTTTCCCCTTTGATCTCCATTACTTTCTCTCCTACTTTAGCAGAGCAATGAAAGAGCATTCTTTTTCATTACGGGAAATGAATGCAGCGAGAACTTGGGGGTAGGTCTCATCTGGGCTTGCCTGACACAGGACAAAGCTTGGCACATGGTAAGATTTTAGAAGCTATCAGATGGGGTTGTGCTGTACCTTGGAATAACTTCTAGATCTTTCCTGGTGCGAGCCCAAGTCATGACAATGGAATTCTACCCAGGAGGGGAAGCAGGGAACCTGAGCGGCACTGGCTCTGGGAAGAAATGGCTGGTTCCCCCTCCCCAGTGACATGGGCCCAGCCCAGCCTTGGAACTCAGCAGGGTCAGGCCTGCGGATGACGTCACTGGCCTTCCGTGGGACAGCTGCAGCCAGCAGCAGGACACTCCAGAGATGCCAGAGGTAATTGGAAACTTTATTTTCAAACATTTCCCACAGCATTCATACATGGCGAGGAGTGCTTCTGCTGGGGACTTTTCAGGTGGCTGCCCTGAGCAGGACCCGTGGAGACCAGGGAGACCTGAAGCCAATCTCCACCTTCCCTGGAGCTGGGCTTCTGGGGGTAGGGTGCGGGGACAGTCCCCAGGGGACTGCAGTGTCAAGTCAATGGGACTCCATATGAGTAGGCCTCCTGAGCCCACAATATATATTCTAAGCAATAATTTTCAAGGCCCATTTTGCTATTTCATTTTAAAAAATACTTTCTTCTTATTTACCTATCTGCGCTGCCTAATCTCTGTGCAGCAGGTGAACATAAGAGGAATGAAGGGAGAGAGAAACACAAAGATTTTAGAGAGAGAGTATTTTGCAGAGATGCAGCAGCTGCCTTCCTGTCTAAATGTCTGTAATGGCGAAGAGACATCAGCTTGTTCTGTGTGTCCCCTGATAAGAGAATAAGGGCTGTGGGAGGCACCTTTCATCTTGGAGTTCCAGTGGGGGTGGGGAGCGCCCACCTACGCACCTGCTACGGGACAGCGGTGGTGCAGGGCCCTGGCTCGTTAGCCTCAGGTGTTTGTGCTTCTGGAGACAGCCTCAAGCACAGGACCCTTAATAGGTACTCGTTACTGACCACTTATCAGTCATAGGCTGGGTACTGATTAACTTAGAAACTTCCCCAGGGTTGCCCTGTTGGGTGGGAACTCTCATTAACGCACAGTGAGTCCAGTTGCCCAGGGTCACAGGCTGGTAAGTGGCAGGGGCTCAATTGGAATCAGTCGGTCTGACGTCAGAGCTCCCTCCCCGCAGCCCATAACCGCCAGGATTTTCTCCCCAGCGTTGCTTCAATGTGGGTTGAACCTACCAGGCCTTCCTTTCACTTTTTTCTCTCCCTTGTTTCTATCATTGTCTTACCTGTCATCTTAACGTATTACCTTATAAAATTGTTGAGAAGATCCCACTTTGGGAAAATGTGCTGAGCCTTGAAAGCTCTCTCCCTGCCCCCTTGCCTCACCAGTGTTTGTCTCCTTTAAGGGAGGGCGGACTAAGGAGTTGCTGTCTAAGAATGGACTGGCTCTGCTCTAGAGGGATTCAGGAGGGGACAGTGACCATTTGCAGGAAGCTGGTGCTGGGTGTGGGGCAGGAGGACCAGAGGACACTTGAGGTCCACTCTGATGAGGACTGTCGCCAGCGTGGCCCTTGATGAGCTCCTGCTGAGGCAGGGTGGGTGCTGCCAGAGTGCGACTGGGCGGCTGGGGAGGCAGTGACTTCCCGGTGCTCCCACCGCCGCCTGAGCTGTCGCAGCTGCCTCCCGACCCCTCTGCCAGGTTCACTCTGCTCCCTTCTCTAGGCCTTCCTGCACGCAGCTGCCAGACTAATCTCCCCGAATGCTGGTTTTGTGATGTCACTCTGAACTCCCTTTGCTCTCTGCGCTGGATGCCTGACTCCTGGACCCCAAAGTCAGGGCCTGACCTGGCTTGTTTTTCCAAACCCCCTTTCTTGTCTGCCCCCCATGAATCCCACTCCACCTGGACTGGACAGGTCTACAGTGCGGCCTGAGCCAGCCCTCATGACGTACTTGTTTTTACCTGGGATTCCCTCCTTCTCCCTTGGGTGTTCAGATTTCTGTTAATTCAGGGCTGTCTTCATTCCCTTAACACTCATCTATGGTGAGGCAGCTCGGTGCCAGGAAGAGGCTAGGAGAACTGAGCCATACACGACAGGCCCTTGCCTTGAAGAGCTCTCAGTCTGGGATGGGGCCATGAAGGAAAGCACCTTTGGTCAACATAGTGAGAGCCACTCCAGGCCAGGCACAAAGCTTCCTCTTCCAGGAAGCCTTCACTGATTGCTCTGCCACTGTGAATTGCCTATGGCTGGAGCCCTATAGATCCCAGTCTCTTTCTTAGTGCCTTGTTTTCTGCCTGGTATTATTCACTTTCTTTTACTGCCTGTACCTCTTGGACTTTATCCTAAAGGAACATACCTCACTGTGCTGCACCATGTGCCTATTAATAGGAATACGTGTTTATACTGAGGTCTGGATACAAAGCACATTCACATCCATGATTCTCCTGATGACCGTGACAACACGGGGAGAAAGCTAGGACAGATGTGATCAGGCCTAGTTTACAGGGCGGTAAGCAACCTGCGCACAGGCACGCAGTGAGTAAGTGGCACAGCCGGGACTGGGGCCTGGGGTCCTGCCATGTGTCCGCACATAGCCCCACGGAAGGATGGCTGGATGCCGTCCCGTCACTGTGCTCTCCCCTGGGCCTGCGGTGTGTGTCAGGGTGTACGCTCAGGGAGGACGAGAGAGTGGAGAGGAGAGTCCTGGGGCTGAAATCTAGGGGATTCTTTAAGGATCAGGGAGGTGTGAGGGGGACCAGGGCTGGTTACATAAAGGGTGGTTTGTATTCTTTTTTTATACTTTTATTTTTTTAAGGATTTTATTTATTTATTTTTAGAGAGAGGGGAAGGGAGGGAGAAAGAGAGGGAGAGAAACATCAATGTGTAGTTGCCTCTCACATGCCCCCTGCTGGGAACCCGGCCAACAACCCAGGCATGTGCCCCGACTGGGAATCAAACCAGCGACCCCGTACTCCATCCATTGAGCTACACCAGCTGGGGTTTTTATATATTTTTTAATGTTTATTTATATAGTTTTTCTTTTTCAGTTACACCTTTTTCTCTCTCTTTTTTATTGTTGTTCAAGTACATTGTCTCCATTTTCCCTCTAGCACTCTCCCCGACCCCAGCCCTCCCCACCTCCTACCCTTGGTCCTACCCTCCTTTGGCTTTCTCCATGCGTCCTTTATACGTGTTCCTTGATGACCCTTCCCTCTTTTACCTCATTGTCCCCTCCCGTCCGTGATTTATATTCCGAATGCTTCTCATTCAGGTCCTTCACTCTTCCCGTGGGGCCCCGGGACTAGCGGGGTGAAGTGACAATAGAAGGAACAGAGTGTGGGGGGTGGGGCCGGAGGTGGGTGGGATGGATGAGTGAAGAGCAGGTGAACAGAGGTCAGGGGCAGTCAGGTGACCTATCACTTCTCCCTGTAGGATGAGCCCCCAGGTTTCCTTATCACCTAGAGTTGAGGAAACGCATCCAGGCCCCATAACCCAGCTTAAAAGTGTCAGAATTGTATGCATTTAAAAAAGTATGTAGTAGACCTTGGGACAAGGTTTACAGAAAGTGGAATCCCAGCTCCTTCTTGTCCTGGTTGTTGATTTCTTTGGCCTCGCACTTATGGCAAAGGTGTTGCGACTGTGAACACGAGCTAGTTGGAATGCTTGGGCTTTTGAAGCTTAGCGGTCGGAGCTATCTACGTGTTAAAAAAAAAAAACTTACCTTTTTAACAAGAACAAAGTGTATTTCTTTAGTCCAGGCCTGAATCAAAAATAGTTGAACTTCTTTTTTTTCTCTTGCTCAAGTTTAAAAATAAAAAAGTTACCTTTGGGCTGAGATCAAGAATGGAAAATTTCAGGGCATAAGAGTAATTTTTTTTTCGTCTGTTCTGGCAGGGGCCGAGAGGGTGTTGGTGGAAGGCTGTGTGTAAGCATCAGTTGTGGGTCCCAGTGCCTTGCTGCTTTGCAGTGTCTGCTTGCTTGAGATGTCTTCAGCGAGAGGCCCCTCTGCCTCCTGGCACAGCTGAATATGCAGAGCACAGGGAAGACGTGGAGTTGACTAGAATAGGCAAAGGAGGGGGTGGTGAAAATTAATAGCAACTTTAGCTTCTACAAGGGGGTGCGATCACATCAAGTACAGGTTAGAAACCCAAATGATCCATTGCTAAAGCTCTAGTTCGGGTGGTGAAAGGGTCTGAGTTAACCAGGCTCAGGGAATTGCTTTGGAGCATGAGAATAAGGGTGGGGACACTTTTGAATTTTCATTAGAAAAAGATCTGGACAGGAAAAACCTGGACAATCCTAGACAACTGTAGTTAATTTTGAAGTTGGTATGGTTAAAGCTTCATTTGAGACACTCTGTTTTTCCAGTTCAGTGTTACTAAGGTATGAAGATACTATTTTATGTATGTCAATTTTACTGTTTCTGACAACATCTTCCGAGGAAGTATACATTTGTGCAACAGACAGTTTCGGATGTTAATGGTAAATTTAGAAGCCGCCTCCATGGATGCTGAAATCAGTCACAAAATTTAGGGACTTACTCAAAAAATCTGAATACCCATGAGGCTGGCATAGTCTCTGGGGGAAATCTGGGCAGCAGAAGATCCTCCCTTAGGATCCCAGCATTGTCAGGGTGTGGCATGCCAGCCGCAGCCTGGGCTCCGGACATGTGCGTCTATGGGTATTCATCGAGCAGAATCCGCATGGATGGAGAAAAGACAAACCGCCGTGGACAGACCTTCAAAGCACCATCCAGGCCCCTGGGTTTTGTCTTGGCTCTGTTACCAGCTGTGTGGCCTTGGGCCTGATGCTTCACATAGCAGCCTAGGTATCCTCATTGGTAAAACAAGGTTATTAAATCAAATATGCTCTAGGATCCTTTCCAGATCCCCAACCCTGTAATTAACAAACCACATTCAAAGGTTCAAGGAGGGGCTTTAGCTCTCTTTTATCTGGGCTGTTTGTAGTGCTCAAAATTGATAACATATTGAAAACCATCCTTTCTGGTTACAATAGCCACTGTCCTAAGCTCTCTGAGCGTCTCTATCCCTCCGGCTCCTTCCCCTGAAAGCCTCTGGCCCTCCCCAGGGGGAAGCTACTAAAGGCTCAAGGTCAAGGACTGCAGGGGGTCTTCAGCCTCAGCCCATGTTCTTCCTGATGGTTGTTCAATATAGTGACCATTCCCCTGGCTTACGAGTACAGTCTCTGGGTGGGGTCGACTCAAACCATATAACCTTTCTGGGTCTCTGTTTCTGCACCTGAAAATGGAGCTTAGCACAGGGTTCTGAAGCTGGACTGCTTGGGTTCAAGTCTGGGCTCTGCTGCATGGTTTTGGGCAGGTCTTGTAGACTTTCTTACCTCAGTTCATTCTTGCAAAATGGGGATAAGCGTCTGATTTATTGAACTAATGGTGAGATTGAATAATACATACAAAATGCTTAGAATAGAATAACATGGTAGAAGCGATAGCTCTTGGTGTGGGTGATATTAATATACATGCCTGTGTCACCGGGCTTTATATATCAAGTGAGATAATGTTATCAGGAGGAGCCTTTCACCTGTGCCAGCTCTCACAAAGCACACAGTCTCCTCGTTTTCCCAGGGTTCACAGGTGGGAGTCAAAGTGCTCTAGTTCCTTCCTGGAGACTGAGCTAAAGGAAGCCCCCCTTGAGCCCAGTGTCCCCACAGTTTTCTGGTGGGTCTTTGGAGGTGGCAGAAGAGGGTACTCAAGGTGGAGGCTGGGCCCAAACTGCACCACACTCAGCTTTGCTGAGGACATGGAGTCCCAGACAAGTGGGTCTCTCTCAGGCCCTCCTGGCCAGGGTCAGGAGGTCAGGTGCTAAGGTCAGTCTTCTGGTGAAAGTCACAGCCACTCCAGAGACCACTTGAGTGCAGCATTGGGGGCTGAAGAGCAAGCTTCTTAGTATGCAGGAAACTGGACACCTGTGTCCAGAGCCAGGACTTCTAGAAGAGAAATGAGGGTGGCAGGTCACGTGGACTGCAAACCACCTCCATGCTCCATGCTCTCTGGTGGTCTTGCCCAGGTCTCACGGCTTTTCCGACCTCAGTGTTGTCATCAGTGATAGGGTGGAATTAGCTAGATCAGGGCTTTCAAATTTTATAGTTTTCTTGGAGGCCCACAGTAAGGTCCATTTTCTTTTTGAACGCAATACACACATCCATGTATACTATTAAAACTTCCATGCAGCGGCACCTTCCTATATGCATTACTCTCCAGTTTCTAGGCTCCATTGTTTCCTATTTCAGCTGAAATATTTGTGAACTATTAGACTGGTCCAGTGACCTGTGCCTGGGTCACTCACAGCCTGCAGTTTGAGCGCACCAGGCTGCATGACAGTTGAGAGTCCCGAGTGCTGTTTGCTGATTCTCCTGGGACAGTGGTGGGCAGAGCAGTGGCTGGCTTCTCTGTGTTCGGCCGGAGGATTTTTGAAATATATAGTTGTTGATACCAACCAGATTTTTAACTCCAGAGCTGTGGCCAGGAGCTACTGCTTCTGTTACTGCTTTTCCTTGAAAACAAGTGGGTATTTCCACAGGCTCAAAGGTATGGAGAAAACACGAGTAGGAATGTGGTTCCTTCCCTAGTATTCCTAGTCCCAGTGGGATGAAGGAGGATCCCTCAACAAAGAGGAGACCTGGGGGTGACCCCCTCTTGCCCTGCGGAGAACAGTACGATGTGTGGCCCCAGCTCATTCTCAGAAGGCTGGGTCCGATAGCCTTTCTACCAGTGGGGCGCTGTGGCTCAGGCTGCAGCACCGTGGACTGGGTGCTCTCAGGAAAGGTGTGCACACCATTTCACGATTGCACGGCCCAGACACCAGTGCGGTCCTCAGGAGCGTCCAACTATTGCACCAGGTGCTGACTCTTCAGCTGCTGGATCATGGGAGAGGTCAGGGGTCACAGAGGATGGGTCAGGGTGATGGTGGGCACCCAGGAGTTTGTGGGAAGAGGCTACTTACTAACATGTGAAGAGCATTTTAATACTTTAACACTGGTAGAGCTGTACTGCTGCATCTGTCTCAATTTCAGCCCTGGGCATATGCCCTGCTGCCTAGGTTGTCCCCAAGAGACCACCAGTGGACCCCGCTTCTGTGGACAGCTGGGGATAGTCTGAACACCTACTGAGTGTTGATGGGCTGGGCTCACCAAGGACCTGGAGAGTGTCTAGCCTCCTGGGACTGCAGCTCCAGGCAACAATAACTCATCAGGCCTTTTTAGGCATGTGGTCAGAGGCCATTTGCTCCCATTCCCAGTGCAACATCGGTGCCTAAATGTTGCGAATCCCATCCCGCAGAATTTGTATGCTATGGTTGGCATGTAAATAAATTCACACGGAGTATATAGGACTAGAAGAGCTGGGACTACGTGACCCCCACTCTGATCTCAGAGAGGGGCCCTGAGGGCTGCCCTAACAGGCTTTTATTGTTTTTCTTGGGTACATTACATCAGAGTGGTCTTCGTTGACTATGCATAGATTCACTTTAGGTGGTAGATAGCCAGGAAGGTACATCAAAAGGATTATTTACAAAAATGCAAAGACAAGAGGTATGGCTGAACTTGAAAGGCTTAGCACCGATCTTGGGAAGCCAGGTATGAAGCCAGATCTGCATCAGCATTTGTTCTTTTGATCCAGTGTCAGAGAGTTTTTTAGCAAGAGCAAGTCTTAACTCTAGGAAAGATGCCATCCTGATTTACCCACAGGAAAGCCCATTTTCACACACGTGGGGCCTGCCTGCCGTCCCGTGTTCCACTGGGGGCTTTTAAACGTGGAACGTAGAGCTACATTTCCCACGGTGAGTGGAACAGTTCTCCTGCACCTAAATGTATATGGCTGTGTTTTGACAAAGTCATATCAGTGGCTCACCACTTAAGGCTCATAGGTGGCTTATGACCAATTTAAAGAAAGAAAGACTCACTGGGAAATGTTTTTCTTGGGGAGGTCCTGAAGCCCAGCAAACGGGAACTGTGCCAGGGGTTTTATCAGGACACCTGGCTTGATGCTTACTGCCCAGCTTATCTTTGGGTTTATTTTGTGCCTTCTGCCATCTTCCATGGGCAGAGATCTTTTCTGGAATTGCAGGACTGCCACTGAGGCCTCTTTGGAGATGCAGCAGCGTTCCTGACCGGCATGCCTGTGGGCAAAGGGGTGCACAGTCGATACCTTTTTTGTAGGAACCTATCTCCTTGGAACCAGCTGGAAGCCTGGCCCCTTCTCCCTTAGAACACCAGTCATCTAAGGCGCTTCTTGGCACTCCATTTATGCTGGAGAACCATGGGTCAGAGTTCTCAGTTGATCCTTTCCAGGGCCTTGATTGTGCCCCGCCTCCCCCGCCCCCAGCCACAGTGTCCTGGTGATTAAATGGACCTGATGAAATAGCTGTCTACTCACAGTTGGAGAGGTGTGGTGGCTCGCACATCCCTGCCCCTGCAGGTCTGCACTCCAACGGAGGCGCTGCCCGGTATCACCTGCCTCATGAGGCACGTCCGACCATTTGTGATCTAATTTTGTAAGACCAGAATTATGAACCTTCCAGGAGTCAACTGTAACCTGGGGAAGTGAGAACCCACTTTCTGAGCCCTTTTCTTACCCTTACAAGGTGGGTAAGGATACCCACTTCACAGGTTTCTTGTGAAGACCAAATGAGATAGAGAACTTGAGAAAGCCTTGCAAATTATTCAGGTTAGGGTGAAAGAAAATAATTTATTATTACTAATTAGCGTTGCTATTATTTAGCATTTCTTATAATTTGTACACCCACGTGTCTTATTTGACTAGTGCAATCTTTACACAGTTCCAGGCTAGGATGTTAACTTATTCTTTTAGAGAACGATATAAAGACAAAATTCATTCTCAGGCAGTGTGGAGCTCTTAACTTGGGCAGACAGCTTAAACTTTTTTGAAAACATGGGGGTGGGGTATCTAGAGTCACCCATCCCCTCTTCTCATAGCACATTATTATTGTGTTTCCCACATCTCCTATTCATCTCTGGAAAGCCTAAAGAGGATGAGAATTATATTCTTTGTCACTGCCCAAGAGTCTCCCCTGAACCATATAAACAGTATTGAATTGCACACTTGTTTCTCGTAAACTCAATTGGGCTAATATTATAGATGTGTTTCTGTCACCTCTGGCTGGCTGAGTATTTGTGTTTGTCTACACGTCCTTTATGCTCAGGGCGCTCTCTGGACTGGGTGTAGGAGGAGTTCGTGCCCTCCCAGCTGGACAATGCCCATAACTCAGGGACTCAGCATTGAAGGGTTGATCGTGGGCTTTAACTCATAGAGCTCCTGAAAGCTTTGGGGCAGGATTAAACTGCCTTTTGGCAGTGATTGACAGCTGCCGTCATTGAAATAATGAGCCCAGAGCCCCTGATTCCCTGCGAACCTCTCTGGAGTTAATTTCCTTGCATAGCTCTCCCTACCTTTCAAATACCTGCCTCTTGTGCTGCTCTTCACTCAGAATGTCACATCCATCTTCTGCTCTTTTGCCAGACTTAATTGCCAGAATTATCTGAGTGAGTTATTAATATTAGTCTCCAACCAACTAGCTATTGCAGCTAGAGGACCCTCAAGTAGAGCACATGCTCGATTGTCTGGGTGGCTTTCAGACTTGGCCTTGTCCATGAGAGATGAGCTTGAGACATTGTGGTGTAATCGTGCCTACGGTCAATGGGCCGGGGGCTGGAGCTAGGGAACGGCCAGTAATTGTGTTTTCTGAGGGTGTTTTTGGCTCACAGGTGTTCATTGTTGCAGCGTGACAATTGGGAGTTGATGGAAGATGGTGCCCTGGTATTCGGCACGAGGCACTCGGCTGAGTGTGTTCATGACCCGGGACTCATACTCACCCGGATCCTCAGCTCTGGATGGGTCTAGTCCATATCTTTAGGATCCTGGGTTCTGCCTGGTGCAGCAGGGTCATGACTTTGCGATGGGTGAGGAGTGACCTTATTGTATCACTGTCTTCATTAGCAGCAGTAGCAACGTGGACACTTCTGAGGACACTTTAGAGGTGACAGAGGCCTGTCACCTGAATTATGACTTTTGGTTCCACCCAGTCACTTTGAGAACTGCAACTCCATTTTTAAGTATGAGGAAACAGGCTCAGTGAGGTTGGGTGACTCACCCAAAGCCCCCCAGGTGGTAGGTTATAGAAGGTGGCTTAGAACCTTGAGTAGAGAAGCCCACGTTCTTTCTCTTTGATCATGCTACGCATCCACTCTGGGTCCTTGTCCAGTCCTTTCTGAGAGGAGTTCAGAATGCTTTTGAAAATCTGCATTGAAAAAATAAACATATACTTAAAGATGAAACAAGCAACAACAACAAAAAGAAAACCTGCATTTTGCTATTGCTCCTTGATGGAATGCCGGTGTTTTCCTACGTTAGTTCTTTGGAGTGGTGATCAAGACTGTAGTCGTTCATTGGGATTTGCCTAGTTGATCCCAGCACAGAACCAGAGCCCGCAAAATGCAGCCAAGGTTCCTGGCTCTGGCACGAATCCCATGCCCAGATGCCACCATCCTTGTGAGGCATATGTGTGTGCAAGGGCCCCGGGAAGCTACGTTTGGATCTCTGTGCTGTTCCCTTTTCATCTGTTTAGTTTAACCGCCAAAGGCTTATGCCATGTCCTCTGCACCAAACAGAAAACGATGTTTTTATGTTGTCTCATACATCATTCTTAACTCGAGTGTGGGGGCTGGGATCTTGGGGCACTTCAAGACACGCGGCACAGGACTCTGCTTAAAGCTACAAAAGCTCTTGGGGTGTGTTGTGAAGTTGGCTGACCTTACAGTTTTACAACTTTTTAATGTTTGGTTCAGAAAGACAAGCTTGAAAAACCAGATGACAGTGAAGTGTCATTTCAGTAAGCAAATTAATTTTTTTCTATTAGAAGGGAGATTGGCTATTCCTTGATTCTAATTTTCAGGTTATTTCTTCAAGATCTCCATTTCTGGGATTTTTTTCCTGACCTGTGGGGTCTTCACTCCTGGCTACTTACTTCTTATAGTAGTCAGAAATGACTATTGACACATAGAGTTTTATCTGGGCTCAAATCAAGTCCTAAGGAGCACCGAAGGCTTTGTGACTCTGTCATATAGTCACCTGGTCTGTGTGGAAGTCCCTGAGGTGCATCAACCTTACCTCACTGTTTCCGTTGCCCCAGCCACCAGCTCACTTCCATAGAATGAATGCTCCCTCTTCTCAATCCGGGGGATTTTTTATCTGATACGTGTTCCCGTGGTAGGCCCCTGTGTGTACATGTGCACATTTGTATGTGTGTGCCTGAGTGAAGAGGTGGCGAGGGAAGGGGTATTGCAGATAGACCTTTCGTTAGGGAATGGCTGTTCTCAGAGGAGAAATCACTTTCACAGGCTGGGAGAAGCTAGTGAGAGGCCAGTGCCGGCCCCACCACACCCCCTTAGTGATGGACTCCTCCTGCCTCTTCCGTGTTTCCCACCTTCCCCAAGTTGCCCAGGAACTGCCCGGTCCAAGAGTAAGTTCAGAGACGGTGGACTCCATGGACTTGGGGCCATGACCATGATGTCAGGGCTTTTCAAGTGCAAGGAGTCTTTGTGGATGGCAACGCTTCCAGGAACAGGAAGGCCTTGGAAAATGTGTGGGCTCATTAGTTGGAGGCAAAGTTTCTTTTGGACGCTTTCTTGGTCTTCTTAGTTTCCAAACTGCAAAAAATGAATCTTCCTCACCTCATCAGAGAGGACTTAGTTTTGGGGGAACATCTTGAGGAAGCCTTGGACAGTCCCTTTGCCGGGCCCTGTGGCATAACCTGGGCTTTCAAAGGGTTAAAGCAACAGCAGAATTGCCCCCAGATGTGGAACACCTGTCTGTGACCTGGCCACAAGGGAATTGTTTGGCCTTCTTTGAATAGCTTATGTTAACCCCTTTAGGCCTCCCTTCACCCCTACGAGGTATGTACACAGTGGTTGCCCCTGCTTTCAGAAGAGGAAACAGACCCAGAGAATTAGGAAAACGGAGGAGTCAGGATTCTCACCTGGGCAGACGTTCTCTGGAGGTCTGGGGTTTAGCCCATGCACGTGCTGCCTTTTCCCAGTGAAGGGGAGGCTCACTGGGCTCAGAGCCGCCCCACTCCACAGGATACCTTGTGCTTTCCTGTCCCTCTCTGCACTGCCAGGGCGCTCCCACGTAGGACGTGGCCCAGTTCTTTGCATTCAGTCTTCCTAGCCTGTATCCAAACCCTGTCCTTTCATCTCCATGTTTCAGAAACACCTGAAAATTGCTGATTTGTCCGGGGAGGGTTTTCCCATTTTGGCTACGGGAGGCCTGAGCCTCTGGCACTGACATTCGACCTCCTTCTTGCCACTGCCGGCCTTTCAGTGGGGCTGGGATGTGTAGGCATCTGTCGGCGGAGATCCATAGCGTCCCCTTTGTGGAATCAACTTCCCACAGCCACCCCAGAAGGAGAAGGTGACTTTGGCACACACAGCTGTCCTCTTAGTGATGGCTGGAGTAGATTTACCAGCCAGGGTCCCAGTCCTCTCGGGACTCCACACACGCATGCTTGGGAGGGAGGACGCAGGCTGCAGCATCCGCTGAACCTTGGCTAGAATCTCCAAGCATCGCTATATGCCAGATTATTTAATTAAGGGCATATGTAGTAGTGTGCTGTCTAGGCATGGGGCAGGATGAATTAAATTGGAAATAGATCCTGGCCTCTTAGGGGACCCGCTAAAGTTGGAGGATGCTTTTCTGGGAAGAACATTGATCATGGGGCTCAGGGGCTCAGGATCCAGTCTGCTTCTGCTCTTCTCTTCCTCTGGGTCTCAGTTTTCTTACCTGTAAAATGAAGCCATTGGGAACTTGGTAAACAGCGTGACACTGTTAACTTACACAATGTCATCTATCAATTACATTGCAGCAAACCTGGAAAGGAAAGGAATGTAGTGCTTTTGAGAATTTTCTACTGAAATTCTTTAAGGACAGAGAAGAATACAGATGAATGAGCCCCTCCTCCATCCCTCTGGAACATAATCCAAAGTCACTTGCGTAGGTTTTTCCTGTCACTTCATGATGTGTGTTTTGCTCAATATAAACATGGTGTTTTCCCTACATCTTTGAATCCATTGTATAGTCCGTGAGGGTGTCCCTGAGTGGCTTTGTATGCCCCTGACCCCGAAATCTTGGTTGGGGCCTTAGTTTTGGGAGGCCAGCTCGGGAGCAGGACCTGTGCCATGCTCGCGTTGGGAGGCACTGTATAAAACTGGTACCCCACAAGGACTGCCCTTTCTGCTTGTTTCAGGGCCTTCTTCTCACGGTGCTGTAGCATCTTTCCTCCGCAGACTAACGATCATGCCAAGATCTTACTTTAGAAACCTCCACTTCTGAAAATGTGCTCAGAAGGAGCACGTGCAGCCCTCGCCTCTCCTCAGCCTTGCTTGCTTCTGCCTGGACTCGGCCCGGTTCCCCCGGGGACGAGCATGCCTGAACCCGAGATGCTTGCTGGGCAATGTTTTCCAAGGCCTCTTGCAGCCCTTCTGTTCTGTGGGTCTACATGAGGTCACAAAGCTAAGACAGGCGTGCCGACAACTGTGTACACATATGTGAATCCCAGAGATAGAAGGAAAGCGAAGCAGGAGAGAACAGTGGGAAATCCCAGAGGGACCTTGAGGCCCCAGGGAATTTGCATTGCTTTCAGCCAAGGAACGAAGAGAGCCCTGGATCCTGTGGCCCCTCTTGGGACCAAGCACGCACAACTCTACACTGCAGGCATTGAGACAGAGGCGGCCCCTGCCAGAACCGGTATCAGATGGGAGCCTCTGGGGAGAGACGGCCGATCTGCCTGGGGGCAGGGGCAGTCAGTCCCCTGTCTTCCTTGACACCTCACCCTCCTTAGCAGTAGTACTAGGGCTTCTCCGAAAGGCCTTCTTTTCCTTTCTCTTTGCTCAGCCCCGGCTGTGGTGCTGAGCAGACCAGACACAAACATCAGTGCCTAGTCGTGAGAGTCTCTTGTGTGGCTTGGATGGGGGTCCCTGCACAGCCCCTGAATCTTAATCCTTTGCTCCACACTCCATTTCCTCTCTGCTCTCAGCATTCTCCTCTTCTGTAAGGGAGGCTGTTCCATCCCCATATACAGTAGCATGTTTGTCCTTCAGCAGTGGCAAGGGCAGAAAATACTACTCACTGTGGCCCAGAGGTGGCTGTGCATCCCCAGCTCCCTGCAGTTTTACCTTTCTGTCGGGGTTTTTCTCACCTGTTAATACTACTACCGAGATAGTAGTTTTTTTTTGGGGGGGGGTAGGATGTGCCCTTTTCCTTGAACCATGGTGCTTCAAGCTTATATGCGTGGCTTCCCAGTCTTTCCTTAATTTCTTATGTTGTGTTGGGCACCGGGCCTGCCATTTACATGTACTTTACTGAAAACCTGGGGACAGTGAAAGGGAAGTAAATGGAGGGTAGCAGTGCGAGATAACTGCCATCCAGGGCATAACTTTTCCCTCTTAGCTCACAAGTTTCCTGCCAGAGACAGAGTTTTTGGCCCACCTCCATGTGCTGGGGTCCCTGCCCACTGCCCACAGCTACATATGTGCCCTTCTAGAGATCCCTAGCCAGGAGTGTGTGACCCAGAGAAGGAGCTGCAGGGATCCCTGGTTGGTTTAAGGCCTAGGGTCCAGCTCTCCTGTTAAAGCCATTTTCTTCTTTGGTAACTGAAGTAGTGAATGAGAGCTTCCTTTCCCCTTCCCGGACACTTTCTCCTAGCCTAGAGGGTGGTGGCCTTCCACCTCAAGATCATGATGGAAGAATTCACAGTAAGGTCAGCACCTCCAGCCAGCAGAGGAGATACCAGAAGGGGCAGGGCGCTTACATTTCCTTCTCAGTAGAGGCAGGATAGGGGCATGGTTAAATGCGTGTATCCAAGCATCAGAATGCCTGTTTTTTTTTTTTTTAATTATTTATTGATTTGAGAGAGAGAGAGAAACATTGCCTTGTTGTTCCACTTAGTTATATATTCATTAGTTGATCTTGTATGCATCCTGACTGGGGATTGAACCTGCAACCTTGACGTATCAGGGCGACACTCCAACCAACTGAGCTACCCGGCCAGGGCCCAGAACGCCTCCGTTTTAATCCTCTCTCTCCGTTTAATAGTTGCACCACCCTGGGGAAGCAGCTTCACTGCTCTGGGCCCCAGCTTACTTGTTCGTAGAGTGTGCGTTTTTATAGTGCCTTCCTCAGTGCTGGGGGCTGCGTGTGATCGTGGGAGAACACATACAAGGCATCCAGAACAGTTGCACATCTCTGACTGTTGTCAGCGTTTTATTCCTAGTAGGTCTGTTCTGTGTGGGAGTCCTGTCTATAAATGGCCTGGCATGGGAAGAAAGCGTCACCATCCGTGATGCAAATGTAGCATATTACGGTTTTCTGAAGTGTTCCTGCAGGCATTCCTTATTAGGTTCCATTCCAGCCCTGGAGTGTAAGCTCCATGAGGCAGGACTTTTTCCCATCTTGTTTTTTGCTATACCTCAAGTGCTAGAACAATGTGTGGATGCTCAGTAATTGTTGAATGACTGAGTTCTATGAATTAGGTGAAGCAGATAGTAATAACCCATTTGACAGAAAAAAAAAAAAGCTGAGGCCCAGAGACATGAAATGAATCTCCTAAGGTTGCATGAGCAGTCAGCAGTGGAGCTAGGATGAGACCCTAGTCCATCCTGAGTCCTGGTCCAGTGCTTTTGCCGCAACATGTTCTTGCCACTCTCAAGAACCATGCTTAGGTAGGCTGGAGCAGAGGCTGCATAAAAGGTGGCAGCTATCAGGTCAGCATCCAGATCCCATGCACCCTGCTGCCCTGGGCTGATCTGTGTGTGTGCTGTAAGCTGGAGACTCCAGAGCTGTGGACCAGTGGTATCAGTGGCATGAGATCCTGCCAGGGCACTGCTTCAGGGCACGCTTCTTGTGCCCCTGAGCCAAGTGGGTGGTGTAGATGACCTCTGGGCCTCCTGAAGCAGACACTTTCCACACTAAGCTTCCAGGTGCTAGAAGTGGGTGCAGGGTCAGGCTGCATGGTTGCACCAAGGGTGCTGGTTTGGCCTCCCCAAGGTGCTGCACAGATTGCCCTTCTGTAAGTGTGTTGTCATCTGAAGCACTGCCCTAGACGCCCTGCCCCTTTTCCTGGCTTCCTGTGGGACTAGAGGGAACCTCCTGGGCCATGTTTTCTATCTGTTTCCTCCCAGACAAGACTGTACCAGATACACTCTAGAGATATTATTTGCCCTTTAAAAAGCTCAAGAAATCCACTCAACCCCTTCTGAAAGTTCTTCTAAATCGAAGGTTGCATTTTTTAAAATGAAGAGCCAGAGAGTGCATATTTTAGGCTGGTGGGCCAGGTTGTTGCAGCAACTAAGCCATACATTTGTAGCATGAACTCAGCCATGGAGACAATACAGCACAGATGAGCATGGCTGTGTCCCAACAAAACTTTATTTACAAAAACAAATGGGCCAAATTTGACCCATGGGCCATTGCTTTGCTCGCCCTTGTTCTAAATGATCATCTTTGGGGTCAGCCCATTTCCTTTGGTCTTTTTGTTCCTGGGTAATACCTGAGTCAGATAATCCAAGAGGAAGGTAATTTCAGGTCGACTTCTCAGCCTTCTCAGCCTCTGTCGTAAAACCCTTCTCAGAGAACTCCTGCCTGTGGGAGGGCCTGGGAAGCAAGAAGGCTTACTGTGTGTGGAAAGGCTGACTCTCACCCCAAATTCCAGATGATCTGGAAAAGCCACGCAGAGGTGGTCCTAAAGGGGGCGGCCCTGTCTTGGGTTAGGCTGGATTACTGTAAATGCTCAGATACTTGGGTTCTTGGCTCAATTTCCCCTCCTTGACTTTCTAAAGCCAAGAAAAATGAAAAGCAAGAGCTGTCTGAGCCTGGGCATAATATTTAAGGTTTAGTGGGTAGAATGAAATATAATTGACCCGTTCTGTTCTTTCAGCCAAGCCCATATGGTTTCTTAATAATTCATGATGGGGTTGCAGGGCAGTGGGGCTCTCGGGATAGATGCCTGGATTCCAGGAGGTACCGGCTTCTAGGGCAGATTCGGCCTGATTTTTTTTTCAGCTCCTCTTCGCACAAGGAGATTTTTTATGGAAATTTGAACACTCCCAGCTAAACACCCTTGCTGTTAGCATCTTTCATTTTGACAGAGGAGCTTTCTTTCTCTGCTCTGATGGAGGGCCAGGCTGGGCCAGGCTGGGCTGGGTTCCTACATGGAGTCACGGGCACTCTTTAGGGAAACCACGCGTGTGGTGGAAGATCATGGTTTCTGGGGCTACACTTATGTCTGGCCGTGCATCATCATTACTTGTGATGACCTCAGGCAAGTTCCTTAACCTTTTCGAGCTCCAGACCTCCCCCGTGCAAGTGGGTGATGATACACTTCCACAGTTGTTGGAGGACCGAATGAAAGTTGGTGAGCAAAGCACTGAGCAGAATACCTGACAAATAGTAGGTGCTCAGTAAAGGAAAACAAAAATTCAGTTGTAACATCCAGGACTGGTTCAACATCTTTTTTTTTTTTTTAATCCTTACTTGAGGACATATTTATTGATTTTAGAGAGAGAGGAAGGGGGAGAGAAATTGATGTAAGAGAGAAATTTCACTTGGTTGCCTCCCACATGCAATCCGACCAGGGATTGAACCCACAACCTTTCGGTGTTCACAGTGATGCTCCAAGCAACTGAGCCACCTTGCCTGGGCTCTGGTTCAATATCTCTGAGGTTGTCAGTGTGCTTACCTGAGCAGTAACCACCCAGCAGTAATGTTTTAAAATGTGAAGGAGGCCTGAAAAGACAGGCTACTGAACAGGTATTTCTGAGAGTCAGCCTGTCCCTTCTTTCCCCATTGGAAACATTAGCCGGTACGGGGCCAGGCTGCACCAGGGAGAAGGGGCACATGTCTGAGAGTCTTGGGGGATACCTTCTTGTGTGAACTTTTCCAGAAGAAAGGGAAGGGAGAGGCCTGGGACTCTGGATATTTCCAGTTACCAGCTTTGAAGAGCTTGTCTTGCCTCTCTCCTTGGACTGGGGTTTTGGTAGATTCTTGGAGTCTAAAATGTTACCTTATTGTTCTCCTGCATAAAATGTTCCCTTATTGTCCTGTTCTCCTGCTGCTTCCTGAGTCCTGCACAGCCATGTGGGGCAGTGGCAGTGGTCACCGTTTCCTGGCGGGCGGGCGGACCGGAGCTCTCTGCAGGTTCTCTGTGAAGCTAGGAGCCAGTGGGAGGCCGTAAGCTGGGAATGCAGCGCTGGAGGCGGCCTTGATGGCATGGAGAGGGGGCAGGATGAGGAGAAGGAAGAGGAAGAGAAGGAGGTAGTTGAGAGTTCGCTCACTTAAGGCGGAGAGTGTGTGATCACAGCCAGCCACACACAGACTTCCCTCCAAATGAGAAAGGAGTGAGAAATGTAATTTTAGTGTCTGGCTTTTGACTGATTCAGTGCTGAGGCTTCTTCTGGGCTGTGGTGTTCAGTGTCTCTCCTCCCTTGCAAGGGACAGACCTGCCAGGATAAGTGAGTTCAGATATTGTCTGAGTAGTGGCCCCGGGGAGCAAGTGGAGAGCAATGCATGTACCCTGGGGGCTTGGGTTTTGGGATATGGAGGTGACTTGAAGGACACTGCAGAGGATTTAGGGACAGG
>PVJI01009900.1:51642-63019 GCA_004026765.1 Micronycteris hirsuta | reverse complement strand
CTCCCCAGTTCCCCACCGCCTTTTCTGCCAGACTGGGTTCTGTTGGCTCAGCCCTGGCCTGTCTCCGGCAGTGTGGCCGGCTTGCGGGATTCACCTGTTGTTCGGGGCCACGCCCTGTTCAGGCACTGGTGGTGTGAGTCCCTCCGTGAGAGCTGCCTCTCACTCACTCCGTTCCTCCGCCCGGTTCTGCCCCGCTTACCGGCCTGGATGTTCGTCTTCTCCTGCCTCCTGGGTGTCGGACTTCCCTTCAGTTCGATTCTGTCCGTTCTGGTTGTATAATTTTTCACTACTGCATTCGTTGTTTAGACACTCTGGATGTGCGGGCAGCGAGTGCGACCATCTTGGCGGAAGTCCCCAGGTGTTAACATTTTTTGGTAGTCTTTTTAGGTCTTTCTCTGTATGTAAGAGCATGTCATCTAAAAAAAAAAGAGAGAGACTATTTTATTTCTTCCTTTTGGATTTGAATTCTTTCCCTTTCTTTTTCTTGCCTAATTGCTCTGGCTAGGACTTTTAGTACTCTGTGGGATAAAGTGTGAGAGTGGGCATCCTTGCTTATTCCTGATCTTAGAAGAGAAGCTGTCTGTTTTTCACCATTGAGTATGATGTTAATGGCTATCTTTGGCTTAGTTCTTTTTTTTCTTTAAAAAAAAAGAGGAGGGGAAGGAAAGGAGAGGGAAACATTAATGTGTGGTTGCCTCTTATGTGCCCCCTACTGGGGACCTGGCTCACCACCCAGGCATGTACCCTGACTGGAAATTGAACCAGCGACCCTTGGGTTTGTAGGTCAGCACTCAGTCCACTGAGCCACACCAGCCAAGGCCTAGTTCTTCCTTTACTCTTCTTTTACTAGTTTCTTGATGGTGTAAAGTTAGGTTTATTTGAGATTTTTTTCCTAACGTAGGCATTTATTACTATAAAATTTCCTCTTAACACTGCTTTTGCTGCATCCCATAACTTTGGTACCATATACCATATATAGCCATATACCATAACTTTGGTATATGGTATTTCTGTTTTCCTTTCAATATTTTTTATTTCACTTGTAATTTCATCTTTGACTCATTGTTCAGGAGTATACTGTTTAATTTTCTCATATTTGTGAATTTATAAATCTTCCTCCTGTTACTGATTTCTACTTTTGTACACCTGTGGTCTCTGGTTGGGGCAACCAAAGCAGGTCCTTCATGTGCTACTTCAAAATGCTGGGCAAGCTGGTCACTCACCCTGCTCTCACCTTCCCAACAAGGAGGAATTACCTAGGGAATTCCTTCTTGGCACTGGACAATGCTAGCATGGGCTGTGGGGCAATGATGCAGGCCAATTGAAGCTGTTCACCCTACCCTTTTTGTGCAGTTATCCTAGAGTTTTTGTGCCACTGTGTTGCTCCAGTTTCTTAAGTTGACTGTAGATCTCTCCTACAGTTGCTTTTCTTCATGGATAGCTCTAATTATTGATCTTTGATGGAGCTGGAGTCTGGGGTCTTCTACTTCACCATCTTTGTGACACCAGTACTCTAGAATCAAACTTTTCTTTCTTATTTAAACTGTTAAATCCCAATTTCTCTTAGCTCTCTATGCTTCATTTACATGCTGCACCTTCTTCCATCTGTACAATTATCACTTATCACAGGTAGTTTGATGGATTTGAAAACAAGTTCCCTTTCAAGCTTTCCAAAGGCAGTTACTTCATTTTCTTTATATCCCAAAAAACGTAATTTAATATATTCATTCTGTCCTCTAGGCACCACCAGTAGCTACATAACCAGAAGCAGTAGCTAAATAGCATTGTTTTGATTCCAGTTAAACTTGAAGATAATGGTACTTCCCATGGTTCATTTACTAAAACAAATTATCCACTACTTACTATACAATTTATCTTTGGAATCTTTGTGTAATGTAATTGTGACTTAGGCATTCTATTTGAGGCACTTAAACCTTGTAGTCGGTTTCAGCAGATAGACATCATGGTAGCACAGTGAGTTATAAGTTCGTGGTCTTTCAAAGGATACCCACGATTCTAATCCTGTTTCTACCACTCATTTGTTGTCTTATGTTAACTTACATGTAACTTCTTTATCAATGTAAGTTTTCTTATCTAAGTTTTTTTATATTAATTTACTTAATGTTTAATAAAATAGTGGTTTAAAATAATGACGAGGCCACAGCCGAGAGTATATCTACAAAATTAACATTTGAGTGCTGTGTTAATTTTGAACTTTCCACTCCAGAGCTTTAAAGTATTTGTAAGGTTCAGGAACTGGCAAATTGTGACACTTACTCCTCATTAGTATTGCTTTATAAAAACATGAGAAAACATTTCTAGAAAATTATTCTTAGCTCTTATATTTTATGTTTAAGATAATATAAATACCTGTTAGTATAGACCTGATAGATATTACTATCTTTGGTAATAGAGCACTTTGTATGTAGTAGTTCTTACTCTTTCCAATTACATGTTACTATAAACACAAAAGACTATTCAGATTCATTTACCTATCATCTCTGAAATGAAGGTCTTGAGACTCAGAGCTTCTGTAATTTGACAGATTTAATTTTGACAGGCTGAAAGATTCTAGTTCTGAGTACTTCAAAAAGTCAATCTTTTACAAAAATTTTTTTTTTACTTTTTTTTTTAATATTTTATTTATTTATTTTTAGAGAGAGGGGAGGGGAGGGAGAAAGAGAGGGAGAGAAACAGCAATGTATGGTTGCCTCTCACGTGGCCCTCACTGGGGACCTGGCCTGCAACCCAGGCATGTGCCCTGACTGGGAATTGAACCGGGACCCTCTGGTTCCCAGCCCGCGCTCAATCCACTGAGCTACACCAGCCAGGGCCTTTTACAAAAATTTTTAAACGTACAAAGAGTTGTCATGGCTAATTTTTTATTGTTCGTTTTATCTAAGTCATATTTAGTCCTAAATTTCCAATATAATTCTGAAAACTACAATACCGAAATACTGAAATACTGAAATATCTGAAATACTAATAGTATTTATTAGTATATTACCAATACAAAACTCCAGAAACTATGTTATACTTTAGTTATATAGGTTTTTTGGATCCCTGGGTCTGATCTATGTTCATTTTTTTAAAAAATTCTACTTAATCTCTTAGGACATAATGTTTAGCCAGTAAAAAGCACTAAGTAACACAAAGAATTACTTGGCCTAAAATACCAGTGGTGCCACTGTTGAGAAACCCTGCTCTAGTGTTTATTATACATCTTTAATTTATAACAGTATTTTCACATAATGTTACATTTATGTGTAGGTAAAAATCTTACAACAATGTACTTCAATTTTTCTACCCACCTCCCATCCTTTGTGCTATTGTGTTTCCATGTGTGAAAACTAACTTTCTCAGCAACTAGTTGGGTCCTGCTAGGAAATCCTTCAGGCATTGTTCAGAGTTAATGTTTTTCCAGATCCTAAGAAAAACCAATTGAGAAATTGGAAAAACAAAAAGTATTGACATCTTCAGGAACTGAGAGAGAAGTACCCATGATCTAATCATTTAGTCTTGATTGTAACTGTTGCCATGTGTTTTGTAGCCCTGTCTACAATTAATGGTGAGTCATCCTTGCTAATGAAAAAATTATTAATATGCTAATATACATAGTATACTTTATATAAATTCTGTGAGTGGTAGTGGAGAAAATAACAAATACTGGTAGCATGCAGTTTTCAAGAACAAATTTTCTTTTGTGGCACACACATTATCTTCTTGGTCCTCTAGGTTCTCCATTGTTGATAGTCATTTGGCATCACATTTCTGTTCCAGTAATTGAGCTGCTGCCACATAAGAGTGATACTAGCGCTGAGCAAGCCTTAGAGAACTCATTTAATCTTCCAGTTGAAAGGGGATGATGGATATTTTGTATTTTTAAGTGGTTCTTGATTGTAGTCAAAAATTTCAAGAGTATCTGTAGTTTAGGTTATAATCCTTTCTAAGGATGGTTTATCTTACTCTTAAGATAGGAGTTGGTAATCAGATTCTCACATATTTCTCCCAGCTCTTATCTAGATCCCTGAAGAATGGAATGCCCTAATAATTGACCATATATATGTGTATGTGTATATGTGTCTTTATATACATGTATTTAAGAAATGCATATTCTTTCCTCTATAACACAAATAAGTAAGAATTTGAGCTCTGGAACTTAATGGCCGGCATATACAATTTCAAGTATGTACTTCGCTACTTTGGCAAGTTTTAACGCTTTAAATGTCATATTCCTCATTTTAAAAATGTGTATAATTGCCCTGCCTGGTGTAGCTCAGTGGATTGAGCACGGGCTGCGAATCAGAGGGTCGCCAGTTCGATTCCCAGTCAGGGCACATGCCTGGGTTGCAGGCCAGGTCCCCAGTGGGGGCCACATGAGAGGCAACCACACATTGATGTTTCTCTCCCTCTCTTTCCTTCTGTCTAAAAATAAATAAATAAAACCTTTTAAAAAAAAATGTATATAACTATAATAATAGCAGCAACAACTCAATTTGGGGGGAGTTAAGAATAAAATGACAAAATGCATGTAAAGGTTAAGTCTTAACAGTGTTGGGCATATTAGCAGCATTCAGGAAATGTTAGCCCTTATCATAATTCTGGACAAGTAGTTATCTAACTGCTACTTTCTTCCTTAGATGATTTTCAACCTAACTTGTTTCCATAGGACACTGTCACCTGTGAATGTTATCAATAATTGTCTTGTTTTTTAACTGTCGTAAGCTGAAATACTTATTTTCTGTTAAAAATTGTGTTGATATTCTCATTTCACTACCTGTTTGTTTTGCTTTAGGTCAGAGATGCGTGAGAATGGAAGACATGGCAGAGAACTTGAGGAACAATTCTGCTTTTTGGCACTTCCTCAGAGTGATGTGGCTGAGATATATTACAATGGGATAAGTAGCAAAGCATCTACATTGAAGATATTAGGAAATCCTCTTCTTGGAATTTATATATTTAGACATGTTGATGTTGCCTTGAATTATGCTCATAGTAGATGCATTAATGTAGAAAGTATTATAGTTTTTAAGGTAAGTAGCCTAAAACAAATACTAACTATTATATTCAGCTTATTTTAAATTGACCTGAACATACGGTTTATTAGTGTTTTTAAGTTATATAAAATAATAATAATTATGTTTATTACTGTCATCATCATTATCATTCAGAATTTCCTCCTATTTCTGACACTAGTTGGATGTGCAGCATAAACCAAAACTCCAAGTAAACATACCCTGGCTGGTGTAGCTCAGTGGATTGAGCACGGGCTGGGAACCAGAGGGTCCCGGATCGATTCCCAGTCAGGGCACATGCCTGGGTTGCGGAGGGGTCCCCAGCGAGGGCCATGTGAAAGGCAACCATACATTGCTGCTTCTCTCTCTCTCTGTCTCCCTCCCTTCCCCTCTCTCTAAAAATAAATAAATAAAATCTTAAAAAAAAATTTACTTTAAAAAAAAACTCCCAAGTAAACAAAGGCAGACCGTATCATCTCTGTCTTCTTGGTGTATAATTTTTTTGTCTTAATTGACCCTCTTCTTTCTCTTGTTCAGACCATAATTAATGCCAGAGTATTTTAAGTGTCCTTTTTCAAAACATTGGTTATAATTATTCTGGCTTAAGCAAAAGTTACTAAACTCTTATTATTTTAGTTAATGGTATTATACAATGCTAATTTCTTAGATTTGATAATTTTGCTATGTTTATGTAAGAAGTTAACAGTAGGAAAAGCTGGGTGCAGGTATACAGGACCTCTGAACTATTTTTGCAACTATTCTGAAAGTCTGTAATTACTCAAAATTGAAAACAGTAAGTCTTATACTCGAATCTTAGGCATTAACAAATTGGTTAACATACACTTTTTGGCAAATTGCAGCTTTGCCAGGATTACTAAAATCACAGAAGCTAGGGAGGGTGCTCAGTTGCATAACCTAGAGTATGAGAAACCATTGGTTCATTTGGTATAATTTCTTTTATTTTTAGACCTCAAATACTATCAAATTCATAAAGCATGATTTTTACATTAAAAAGTAATACATAATGTAGAAAAATTGGGACATACTGAAAAGCTCCAAAAGCCCATTAATAAATAACTACAGTTAATTTTACAATACTTAGTAATTAGTACTTAGTCTTATTACTTAGTCTTCTGTTCATGTATATGGATATGCATATGTAAGTGTAATTAAAGTGATTTACTTACTATATAACTTTTTTGATTGACTATAAAATGAACATTTCCATGTCCTTAAATTTTAAGTATTCTTCTGAAATATCCTTTTGAATGACTGCATAGTATTCCACTATACAATTCTACCATAAATTTGTATAACAACTTTTTAATGTTAGGGTATAAGTTATTTGTTTGTTTTGTCTTTGTCTTTTTTTTTTTAAAGAATTTATTTATTTATTTTTAGAGAGAGGAGAAGGGAGGGAGAAAGAGCAATGTACGGTTGCCTCTCACATGACCCCTCACTGGGGACCTGGCCCGCAACCCAGGCATGTGCCTCGACTGGGAACCAACCAGGACCTTCTGGTTCCCAGCCCGCGCTCAATCCACTGAGCTACACCAGCCGGGCTGTCTTTGTATTTTTAAATACTACTTTGATCATCCTTGTAGGTACATTTTTACACATGCCTATGATTATTTGTTAAGAGTTAATTGGTTAATTTTTAGGTGTCAAATTAGGAGTCGAAGGTATATTACAACTTTTGATATGTAATTCCCATTTGTCCTTGGAAAGGTTGACATTTCTATCTACATTATGTGGGAACGTCTATTACCTCACACCCTCACTAACTCTGTATATTGTGCTTAAAAAAGTCTCTTTACCAGTCTAATATGTGATAGTTTCTCATTGGTTCAGTTTTTTCTTTTTCAACGTTACTGCTGTTTAAACATTCTATATATACTCATTAACAATAATTAGAGAATTTCTTGATAATATCCTTTGCTGTTTTTCTTTTTCTCCTGGTTATTTGTGAGCATTATCAGTCTGTTAAAGCACAGAGCTAGACTTTTCTTGGTATAATGTTTTATCGTTGTGTTCTTTTTTTCAAATAAACTTTATTTTGGAATAAATTTAAATTTACAGAAAAGTTATGAAAATAGTACAGAACATTCCTTTATACAATTCACCCAGCTTCCCCCAATGTTAGCATTTCACGTAACTGTGGCACATTTGTCAAAACTAAGAAACTAATGATGTGTACATCAATTACATCTCAATAAAATATAATAAAATGAAAAGAAACTAGTATTGGCATGGTACCATTAACTAAACTACGGACTATATTTGGTTTTTGCCAGTTTTCTAATGTTTTTTCTCTTCCAGTGTCCAAATGTAGGATTCCACATTACATTTACTATTGTTTTAAATTTTGAATGAATGCATTAGCATGTTAATAGTAACTAATAGCATTGCTGCCATTAAATGTGGACTTATTTTCACATTAATTCCATTTTCTTATTGTCTTCTAACACTTATATTCATTTTTTAAATTTTACCAATTTTTTTAAAGATTTTTAAAATTTATTTTTAGAGAGAGTGGAAAGGAGAAGGAAAGAGAGGTAGAGAAACATCAAAGAGAGAAACAATGATGGGTTGCCTCTCAGTCTGCAACCTAGGCATGTGCCCTGACTAGGAATTGAACCACTGACCTTTTGGTTTACAGGCCAGCACCCAGTCCATTGAGCCACACCAAGCGGAGCTTACACATTTATTTTTGATGTACAGTTTTCAGATATTTTACGGTGAAGTCTATGTTTTTGGTTCATGGTTTCTTGGCATACATGCTTAGAAAAGAATTCTCATTTTAAAATGAGGTAGAGATTTGCTGATATTTCTTTCTACAGTGTTTGTATTACATAAATATATAACTTGCTTGGTAATTATTTTGGTTTATAGATTAAGAAATGAATGTAATTTTCCAGCTGCACACTATTTATTAAATCTGTTTTTACTTCATTTACTTCAAATAGTACTTTTAATATTATACAGTATTTTTAGTTGTATAATTTTAGTTGCTTGCACTTACCTGGGCTTTTTCTTTTTCCCCAGTTTCCTCTCCCCCTACTCTTACCCTCCCCAACAGGGAAAAAAAGCTTTTCCTGTGGTAGTGTCTGCCTTTTCTTGTGGTAATTCCATCCTTTTAAAAAGTATGTAATATCTGGAAGTGCAAGTCACCTATTCCATGCCATCATTCTCTTATCTCTGACTCAAAGCTTTCTTTCAAAAATCTTTCTAAATTTTCTCAGGTATTCTTGTTTGTTTAGTCTTCCAAATAAAATTTTAATTAGGGTACAACTCCTACAAATAAATTTTATGAAAGTTTTATTGGGATTACTGTAGTCTTAGAGTTTAGTCGGTAAAAATTGACATAATTACAAATTTTTTTCAAATTTTATAGTGTAAACTTTTAGTGGAATAGATGACTTAATTACGTAAGTCATCTATTTTTCCGTAACATGAATTATCTGTGTTCATAGATCTTCCTTTTAAAAAGAGTGAGCTTCACAGCTCTCTGTGTTATGAAAGTTTAAAGTGTTTTGCTGTATTTTTACAGACCTTCTTTTTGCCTTCTTTTAAAGGTTCTCTTTGGAAAAGTGAAGAAAATTCAGCCTTCAGTGGATAAAAGCAAAGTTTCTTTGGATCCTTCTCCTAACTTTGATTGCCATATGTCGAGAAATACACCTTCTCCAAAAGATACCATTGAGCTACAAGCCTACAATTCAGCAGTATGTTAATGTTTTAATTCATTTGACTACTTGAAAGTCATATGGTTCACATTGTATGGTACAAACTTAAAATAACTTCCCAAAATATTAAAGAAACATCTCTTAATTCATTCAATATAATATTACCTTAAATAAGTAGTGAAAGGTGTTTTAATACTTATCTGACAATGTTAGTAGAAGGGTTTTCAAATTTACATTTAACTTTGTTCAAAATAGAGTGTCTGCTTTTATTTAGATGTTCCATAGGTAAATTTCTGTCTTGCAAAGCATGCCACCTTTTTTTAAACAAGACTATTTTGAAATAATGTTCTTGATCTTTTGTGCTTTGCAAAAGGAGCAATGATTTTTATTCTGGTCATTACATGTGAAATGATAATTTTCTGTCATATGTTGGTGAGACAGTAGACCTTTAGTTTTCTATAAAAGATTAAATTCTATATAATACACATTATATATAACCATATATATAATTAAATACAGCTAAACCTTCTAGAAATATATATATGCCACCACATGTAAAATGCATTGTTTTGGTTCTTTTCCTAATTAACTTCTCCAACCAAATAAAATATAGTGTAGTGTATTCACAGCATATACAAAACATTAAACCTTTAATGGAAAAATACTTTTAAATTTAAAAACAGATTGTGTCTGCTTCTACTGACATTGGTAGCCTACCAAGGAAAAAATTCATACATCTTCAAAAAAAAAGGGGGGGGTTGAAGAAGGCAGGAAGAGGGAGTAGTATATGGAAACAGATGAATAAATAACATTATGCAGTTAATACAGTTTTTAAAAATACTAACTCAAGTCTGTTCAAATTAATCAGCATAAAAATATTCTTCTCTCTCTTACCTTTCAGGTATACTTCTATGAATACAGTGTGTTTTCAAACCCGGTAGATAAACCTAGGCAGTGTCTTCCATATGCAGTGGTAACAGTGAAATTTATTGGTCAAAAAGTAGGCAATGGACACCTTATGACATCTTTGAGATTCCTTTCAACAGGATTTCCTAAGAGAGCTGGTAAGATACATGTGTTATTCTACTTCGGTAGCATTTGTTCTTGTCTTACAACTTCTGGATATTATTTTCTAATCCATTATAAATTTCTAAGGAAAATAGTTGTTTGCCTTACCTATTTTCCATTTTCTATATCTAAAATTATATTGCAGATATTGATATTTTTATGACTTCTTTTGCTCAGTGTATTTGTACGATTCTTCCATGTTGATGTATAACCATAGTTTTTTCATTTTCATACATATATGTATGCACTCACATATTATTCCATTTTATGACTATAAACTATTCCTCTGGGGATATTTGGACACTTTCCAGTTTTACTTATATTCCAGACGTTGCTATTTTAAACATTCATGTAAGTGTCTCAGTACATAATCTGCAAGAGATTTTCTGTCAAATATACAGTATTATCCACATCAGGGAGTTTGCAAGGCAATTCAAAGACATTGTCAAATAATTTTCAAAAGTTACAACATCAGATTACACATTTACTCTACATCTTTGCCGATACCAATAATATTTTTTTAAAAAAAGTTTGTTTCTGCCAGCCTAGTGAGTGTGATATGTTGTTATCATCACCTCTGAAAGAAACACTGTACCTTTAAAAGCTATTATATCCCTTCCCCTTCATTCCCCCTACCCTTAAGCAATCACTAATCTGCTTTCTGTTTGTATATATCTGCCTATTCTGGGAATTTCATGTAAGTGAAGTCAAGTATGTGGCCTTTTGTGACTAGTGACTCTCACTTAACAGTATTTTCAAAATTCTTGCATGTTGTTGTATGTATGAGTACTTCATTCCTTTTTATGCAGTAAGGTTTCATTGTATAGATATACTAACTTCTATTTATCCATTCATCAGCTGATGTACGTTTGATGGCAATTGTGAATGATACTGCTCTGAACGTTCTTGTACAAGTTTCTGTTTCTCTTGGGTGTGTAGTAAGGAATGGAATTGCTGGGTCACATGGTACTCTGTATTAACCATTTGAGGAATTACAGCAGCAGTGTGTGAGGGTTAGGATTTTTCCACTTTCTTGTTATCACACCACTTTCTGATTATAGTGATCTAGTGGGTATGAAATAAAGTTTTCAGGGTTAAGTTTTACACTCTTTTGTTGAATTTATTCCTAAGTATTGTATTTGTTTTTTATCCTCTTGTAAGTAGAATTATTTACTTTCTTTCATTTTGGTATTGTTTGTTCATTGCAAGTGTATAGAAATAATTTTGAGTTTTAATGTCCTGCAACCTTGTTTATCTCAATATTATTTCTGGATCACTTCTTCTTTTCTAACTGAATTTCTTTTTCTTGCCTAATTGCCCTGATTATGATCTCCAGTGTTTAATAGAAGTTCCTGTCTTACTACTGAACTTAGAGGGAAGACGTCCCTCATTCACTGATATGTTAGCTGTGAGGTTTTTTGATGTCCTTTATCATGTTGAGCAGGTTTCCTTCTGTTCCTAGTTATTGATTGTCTTTATCATGAAAGGTTGTATCCTTTTATGATATTGTATCTTTCATTTCTGACTGGTTCTTTTTTATGATTTCTGTGTCCTTTTCTGTATCTCTTTGTTGAAGTTCTCACTCGTTTTTTGAGCATCCTTATAATTGGG
>PVJI01009900.1:0-51542 GCA_004026765.1 Micronycteris hirsuta | reverse complement strand
CTCTATCTCTGATTCTATTTCATTTAGCCCTCCTTTTTATTTAGCCCTTATTCTGGAGATTTCTCCTGTTCTTTCATTTAGGGCATGTTTGTCTCCTCATTTTGGCTGCTTATTTGTGTTTGTTTCTATGTATTATGCAGACCTGCAATGACTCCCAGTCTTGTTAAGGTGGCCTTACGTAGTAGGTGTCCTGTGGGACCCAGTAGCATAGTCGCCTCAATTCTCTGATCTGGATGCTCCAGGAATGTCCCTTGTATGTGTTATGTGGGCCCTCCTGTTGTAATTGAGTTTTGATTTCTATTGCCCCATTTTTGTGTAGGGTAGACCCTTAGACTGGCTGATTTTGAGGATTGACCTTGACCACAGTGTAGGAGCTGCTGTGCTGGTGCTGACCATGTGAAGTGGAATTCCCCTCAGCAGGGTGCGATGCCTGCCACAATCTTTCTTGGGCTATGAGTCTTGTGAAGCTAATTGGATCCTGCTCTGATGTTGTCTAAAGCTGGCCACTGTGATGCTTCTGGAGCCTCTTGGGAGGGACTCTGGTGCAGGTCAATGTCAGACAACCTCTTTGGAGCTACAAATCCACATTTTGTGGCTGCCTCTTCTGGGCCTGTGTGTGCATTGGAAGGACCTAGCTGCAAACCAATGATGGCATTTACTAGCACCAGCCCCAGGGACAGGTCAGCAGATGTCCCAGTGTACTCTGAGATCTGCCTCTGCCTATTTGGCTCAGCCACTGCAATAGCCTCTGGCAGTACTCAGCGTTGCATGAAGTAGGTTCCTAGTGAGTCACCAGGTAAGGGCAAGCTGTGTTCACCAGAGTGATACAGGTTCAAACTCAGTACCAGTGCTGGGTCTGTGATGACTCCTACCAATTTCCTGCAGACCTTTGTGGCGGGGAAGGGTCTTAGGGAGTCATCAGGGTGAGTCCAGCAGAGTTTATTAGACCCAAACAGACCAAGGTTTGGCCAGTACTAAAACTTCTTATATGTACATCTTGGGTATTAGTACAGGTATGTCAGAAGAATAAATCATAAAAGTGGATTTTGGGGGCGTAGGTTACATTACAGTTTGATAACTAGTGTAAATTACTTGCCCATTTTATAAACAGTTTAAAAGTGCATGTGCAGATTATTAATTATCTTTCAAAATCTTTGTCAGCTTAAAAAGTTTTTAAATATGAATCTTGTTTATTTAGCGGGGTTGGACATCTTTGTGTTTTTGTTGACAAATTTTATTTAAATTGTGATTTTTTAATGTACTTTGCCCACTTCTCTGTTGTGTTCTTTTTGTTAATCTTTTGAAGATCCTCTGTATACTCCGTGTATTCTAACATATTTCTAATTGTGTACTAAGTTGTCTCATTCACAATATACCTTTTACCAGTTTATTCTTCTGAATTTTGTTTGTTTGTAATTTACTTAATTTTTAAATTTTTGTTCTTCTGACATACTTTCCTGTACCAAGGTTATACAGCTGTTCCTCCATGTTTTCTTTTAATAATTTTATGGTTTTTATTTATTTACAGTGAATGTTATTTTATTTTGGTATAAGGAGGTATGGGAATCTACCTTTCCTTTTTTCTGTTCACTGAGGCTCCCAGTCTTAAGAATTACATATCTAGTTGAGGGCATATTTCTGCTATAGCTTCGTATAATTAAAAAGTATAATCGGGACTTCTAGTCAGGATGGAGATGTAGGTAAACATGGCTCACCTCCTTGCACAACCACAGCAAAAATTACAAGTAAACTACAACTATCACCCAGAATCACCAGAAAATCGAGCTGTATGGAAGTTCAGCAACCAAGGAATTCAAGAAGTCACGTTCATCCAGATGCGGGGGGGGGGAGACTTGGAATGGGTGGTCTCACACCCATGTGTGGTAGATAAAAATCTGGAGTGATACCTCAGAAGTGAGGGATCCCAGCCCCACACAAGACCACCCAGCCCAGGGTTCCAGTGCTAGGAAGTTGAGTTTCCATAACTTCTGGCTATAAAAACAAGTGGGGGCTGGGATGGCAGGAGAAACAGCAGGTTTCTGTGGAGTTTCCTCTTAAAAGGCCTATAATGGACTTAGGATTTAGGCAGACTCATTCTCTCTGGGCTCCAGGATTGGGGCAGCAGCTAGAAGGTCACCTGTGGCATACAGGGAGAAACTGAAGTATCTGGCATTAGGGCAGGGACCTGCAATTTAGATTACTCTGTCCAGCAAAGCTGTTATTTAGAATTGAATGGGCAGATAGAGTGCTTCCTAGACAGGGTAACACTAAAGAAGTTCATCATCACCAAGTCATTATTATATGAAATGTTAAAGGGACTTACCTAAGACAAAGAAGAAGATCAAAACTATGAACATTAAAATGGCAATAAATTCACAAGGATCAACAATTGAATCTGAAAAACAAACTAAGCATTCTTACCTGGCAGGGCAGATACCATGATCATGAAGGTGGTTTTCCCAGGATGAAGCTTATGCATTGCACTCCCATGTGCTGACCCTTGCGATTTCCCCAAATATGGGAAACTCGATGGCATAATTGGTAGTGGGGGACTGCATTCACACTCTCCTCTAAAAAAATGAAAGTAAATAAAAAACAAACTAAGCAAACAGAACAGAAACAGAATCATAGATAAGGAGATCGTTTGGAGGGTTGTCAGTTGGGAGGGGGAAGGGAGAGTTAGGGGGAAAAGTACAGGGATTAAAAAATACAAATAGGTAGTTACGGAATAGATAGGGGGATGTTAAGAACAGTATAGGAAATGGAGTAGCCAAAGAACTTACATGTATGACCCATGGACACGAACTAAGGGTGGGGACTGCCAGAGGGAATGGGGGATGCCAGGTGGAGGGGAGCAAAGGGGTAAAAATTGAGACAACTGTAATACATAATAAATAAAATATATTTTTAAAAAATATAATCACAAATGGTTATAGAATTTAGAAATTTTCAACACATCAGTCTTTTAATATATTGTGAAAAAGAACCTCATGTTACTTCCCAGTGATATGATTGTAACTTACATATGTCATAAATCTCAGAAGGAATTTCTCATCATTAATTTGTTTTAATAAAGGTACTTTTATGGTGTGACTTAGCTATGAATGCTCTCTGAACATTTTACTTGCTAAATATGCACTTTTGTAAGTTCCTTTGTTATTATATGATTCCATAAATTTCTTTATGAAATTTTTGAAATATATTTTTATAAATTATACAAGAAAAATTTCATTGTTTTCCAGGTTTTATTTACAGATTATTTGCAGAAATACTTATTTTACTGTGCAGCAGGGGTAGTAGTTTGCTTTTGGCTCCTGGGGAGGATTTTGTGGAACCTTTTTGATCTCTTCTTCCTTAGTTCCCCACTTCATTCCCTTTTCCTTTCTGTTTTTTGTTCTCTGGTGGTAGAGGGAAATAAAGTAAGGTAACAGTAAATAGAAGGAGACAATTTTGCTTATTAATATGTAGATACTATTAAGTATCTCAATATAGGAAATTAATATGAGAAATACCTGGTCTGTGAGCAACGTGTTTTTATCCCTATTTAATTTTTCTATTTCTTAGTATTTGACAGAATGCAAATTTTTTTATGGCAAGCACTTTCTTTGGTAAGGTCTTAAGGACCAATTTCATGTTCCATCATTTATAATTTATTCATTTGTTACTTATCTTTTGCTCTTCTTGCTGCTTCTGCTGAGAACATAGTTTAATCATTATTAGGTTATTTGATGAACTTTAAATTAAAATTTTTTTAATAGAGTTGTCTGTAGAAATACTTTTTCTTCCTATATTTGCTTATTTTCTTTTTATTTCCACAGAAAGGACATGCTGTCTGAATAACTGTACAGTGGCCAAAAGAATTGGAAAAGGAAAAGATGCTACTGTCATCTTTGAGCATTTCAGAAAACCTGTAGATCCGTTTGTTCCGGAAGATTGTTCATGCAGTGCACTAAGTTCAGAGATAAATTCTTCCAATTCAGATATTTCTAATTCCTATGAAAATGTGCAAAATGGAAACAGTTCTGTAATTGAAACACACAGTGGACAGAAGAAGCACAATTTAACACAATGTAGAGACACTTCTCAAGTACAAGCAGATGATTCAGGTCTTTCATTTATTCCCAGTGATACCAAAGAAAATGTTAATGGTGACTTGTTAAATTTGACACATCTTAAAAATGTTTTAAGTGGTCTTCCTGCTACTTTTCCCTTTCATAACAATATTGGCTCAAGCACAGTTATTACTTCAAAATTCATCAAAGACCCAAGACTTATGAGGAGAGAAGAAGGTGTGGAGAAACATAATATTGCAGGTTTAAATAAGATTTTGCCATTTAAAAAGAGTTTAGATTTTGTTAATTCAGGAATTAACCTCACTATGCAGACTAATTCTGCCTCCTCATCTGAAGTCATGCCTGGTGATGATGCTGTTCTTACTAATTGTTTGGATGCACCTTGCTTCAAAATTCCTTTTGATGATTCACAAGCTCAGGCTTACAACATGGGCTCTACGGACTGTGATTATTATACAACTCCCAGTAAAATTACTATGGCAGGACAATGTCAGGACCAAGACAATTTTTCCTTCCCAATGTGTTTGTCAAATGGAGTTCCAGAAGTTGAGAACCAAAAACACAGTGCAGAAAAAGCCCAGAGATCCCAACAGAGAAATAACATCCCATTTTTAATTGAACAAAATTGTGAGCCATGTAACTCTTATGAATCAGTGAATACTTGTACAAAAAGGTGTGACAGTCACATATCTCAGGAATCACAGTCTTCTAATTTAAAAACTGCATTCACTAATCACCAAATGTCTGCAGTTTTTGAATTCCAAAAGAAAGTAAGTATACATGAGTACCTTCAAAACATTGGAAAGGTGAGAAACTTCACTGGCCCAGAAGATGGTTCCAAACACGTAGCAAAGCAAGATTTGTGGAAAGGGATTGATAATTATCGTACTAATGAAACAAAAACCAGCCCAATAGATAATAGCATTTCTTTGCACCAGGAATACAAAGAGGATGATAGTCTTGATTATTTGGGGGGGAAATGTGATCAAAGATTTATCCCTCAGGAGTTAGAAATATCAAAATCTTCTACATCTACCACAAATTATAAGTATGAGCTAGATTTTCTAGCATTGGAATTACAAAATAACCTTACTCCAAGAGTGGAGAGCCTTTCACAGAAGCATCCTCAACACTATTTGGAGAATGAAAATGACACTCATAGCAATTTTACCATTTCTCAAAAACTAATGGAACCAAAATTGGAAAAAACAAATCAAAACTGTGTTAGCATTGTAACTAATGCTTTCCAGGAAGCAAAAGACATTTCCCAGGTCACAGAACTACCAATGGATGTAGTTATTTTATCTCACGACATTAAAACAGCTCATGAGAATTCAAATTGCAGCATAGCAAGAGAACATATATGTATCAATAGAAAAAATAAAAATGATCCAATGTCATTACAAAGGATTCAGAGAGACTTTGGAACTTTTCAAGTTGACAATGAAGGTCAAGGTCATACTCCGTTCTGTAATGCACAGTTGAATAGTGATATACACCTCACTGTTAATTTCAAAGCACAAAGAGATGATAAAGAAAACCAGAATGAGGCTAAAGGGAAAGACATTGCTTCATCTACAGAAAACAACATAGAAAATATACGTGGAAATGAGAGGCAGGGTTTTCAAACAAACAAAAGTTTTATTATAGATGGAAGATGGGAGAATAAAAATTACAATAATGTAGAAATTCTGAGCTCTGAAGAATTTTCTGCATTTAATTTGCCTCGGGAGAAAAAATATGTATCAACAGAAACTACATTATTAGAAATCGAAGATACTCTCACTCCCATAAAACAAGAAGATACACAAAATACTGTAAGGAGTGTAAAGCATCCCAATATTTGCAAAATCTCCGGTTCTTCAGAGCATGTAGCATCAAATGATATACTACAGATAGATAGTAATATGGTGCCCACATTAGAAACAAATGAAGATCACCAAAGATACAAATTTAAACAAACTTGTTCTTCTGAGAGTCCAGATTTAGGGTTGTTAGTAAAATGTAGGGTTTCTGATTATAAAGTGGATATGGATAAAAATAAATTACACAACTCATTTCATAAGTCAATAAGAGATAATGTAGTTCTTCAAAGTATTGAATTGGAAAGTGAGATTGAAGTCATATCAGAAGATTGTGATGATGCTTTTCCGTCTCAACAAGATACTCATAGCCATGGAAATACATTGTATGAAGACTTTGGGACAATATACGAGGAATTGAAATCTCGTATTGATTGGGAAAGTCTTCTAGGAAGCAGTAATGGGGAGAAGGAAGTTTTGAGAAGCACCACGAGAAGGGAGCATAGTGATCAGCATTACTCTGATTATGCCTCTACACAAAAAAACAAAGCAGAGCTCTTCAACCCAATTTTACTTCCAGATCTACAAATTAGAATTACTAATACACTTATACCAGCATTCAATTCCACTGTTAAGTCCTTTTCATTGAAAGATAATGTTTGTAAATATATAACTGAAGCCACAAAACCAGAAATGAGTGAAGAGGAAGGGAAAGTTCCAGGATTCGAAATTTACTCCCAGTGTTGTGAAAATTCAGGTTACTCATTTGAAGATGAATTTGGTAATATAAAACAAGAATCAGGAATAGTGAGTGAATCTGAAATCTCACTTTGTTTTGACTTTAGTGATAGTACACACATGAATCATATGTCTGATGAACAAAGCAGTGGACCTTTGCTTACTGAACTTTCAAGTGTCACAATAAATAATGAAAGCAGATGTTCCCTTACAAATTCAAAAGCTATTTGCAATGATAAGAGAAATAAAAAACACACAGAATCAAGAATTCGCAAAAGAAAGCTACATACACCTTTTAGGGACCAGAGCTTACCACGTCATGAAACTTGTGAAAAGAAGAGGAGGCTAACCAGTCAAGACTCATCTGAATGTTTTTCTTCATTATCTGAAGGACGAATTAAAACCTTCTCACAGTCAGAAAAACACATTCGAAGTGTCCTGGACATTCTAAATAGTGAAGTATCTTTATGCAAAAGTAAATGTCTTTCCAAAAAACTTGACAGTGCTCTTCTTTACTTAAAAAAAGCTCACAGAAGAGTTAACACATCTTTGGAACTTATAGCTAAAGTGGGAGAAACAAGAAAGGGTCCATTACCAAAATCATATGAAATAATATGCAATAATTTCTGGGAAATTTGTGACCTTCAAGGTTATGGTTCTGTTTCTGAAAGAAGATATTATTCCACTAAGCATTTTTTTTCAAAAAGAAAACACGACAAACCAGGAGAGAAAAGAACTTTGGGATTTGAAGTTAATAAATCATTAACTCATGAATCAAAGTACCAGTTTGATAGAACAAGTGAAGAGAGAACCACAAAGTACTTTTCTAAGAAAAACGTGGCCAACAGTGTCTCCAGGAGTCACAGCACCATTCACATGGGAGAAGTTTGTGATCAAGAATGTCCTGAATCACAGTTAACTCTGTGCTCTACATCCCAAAGTACAAGTCAGTCAACTTACAACAATATCTATATGAAAAATCCAGAATCCTCAGAACTTCAACCCTTTTCTGGAAAAAGGGGGTGTCTGCTTTCCCCTGATTGCCCAGATGAAAAACTAACTAAAAAAGAACATCAAATTGACATAAAATCTTTATCTAACATTAATAAATATGAAAAGCCTGAGAAGCATTTAGCACATAATAATGAAGATGCAGTAAAAGAAAGTGCTGAGGCTAATGAAGTAATAAATAAAACTAATTCAGTATCTTTAAGTTGCATAAAAGAGAGCAATGTAAGTTTTAGCACAGACAAAAATTATGATGCAACTTGTATAGCTCACACAAAGGTGAAAACTGACGTAGTTATTTCAGTCTTAGAATCAGATGTGAAGCACTTTTTGAATATTGATAACTACAAACCAGATACCCTTATTTCACCTGGTTATAAAAGAAGCTTGGAAGTAAATTTCCTAGAAAAATGGACCTCTCCTAGTAAAAACTCCACATCAGGCTCTATCACAGGAAATGTCCATTTGGACCCATTATATCAAACTCTGATAACAAGCAAAAAGTATAATACTATTCCTCAATTAGCAACTGCTCCAGTGACAGATAGTGAGAGAGAATCTAAAAAACCATATTTGGATAAACAGAGAGCTTTTGCTATAGATTCTTTTGCAACATGCAGCAGTGTACCACACTGTCGGCAAGAAAGTAGTAGAAAGAAGCTTTTAAAGACAGAACAGTGGTATCCAAGTAGTTGTGTCCATATAGACAGGAATGAAACAAATGTTACTGAGAATTCTGAGTTGGATCTCATACCAGTAACTGAAGAAAGTAAAAGTTACAGGGAAAATATAATGAAGAGACTTATTTTTAGTGATAATTCTCTGCTCTTAAAAGATGATACAAAGAGTTCTTCAAAAAAATGTATTTCAAAGAAAAACATTCCAGACAGAAAAATGTGGAAAACTAAACAAACTAAAAAAGCCAAAGATTCAGTTCACCAAAAAAGCATGACTGAAAGACCAACTGTTAAGAATGAGTACAGAAATCAAAAGAATAAGATTTTAGAAGATGACGCCTGCATAAGTGAGAAAACAATTAAAAATAATTTGATTGATTCTCATGGAAGCATTAAGAGTACTATTGAGGAGATCTCTTTGAACAACACAGTTTCCGAACAGCTTAATGATAGAAGGAAAGTGGGGCGTATTCAAGTTAGTATTGACTTTCAGTCTGATTCTACCTTGCATTCAGAACTTGGCTGTAATACCAAACCAGACATTTTAGGAGTTAATCATATGCCTTTTTTACATGCTCACTCTGAAACCTCCAAAGTCTCTACTCCTTGGAAGAATCCTACATCATACATGAATCAATTAAAAGAGAAACATTGCTCAGTTGATCATTCAGGTCTTACGGCTAGGCTTGCTCAAATTTTGAGGAGGGCAGATGAAGCAGCATCTTTGCAGAGACTACAGGAAGAAACTAAGGTTTGTCAAAGTATTCTCCCATTATTTGTTGAAGCTTTTGAAAAAAAACAAGAATGTTCACTTGAGCAAATCTTGATTTCAAGAGAACTCCTGGTAGAAAAAAACCTGTGGAATAATTGCAAACACAAATTAAAACCATGTGCCATTGACTCCTTGGTAGAACTCCAAATGATGATGGAAACTATTCAATTCATTGAAAACAAAAAAAGGCTCTTAGGAGGTGAACCGACATTCCGAAGCTTGCTTTGGTATGATGAGACATTGTACAGTGAGCTGCTTGGCAGGCCACGTGGATTTCAACAACAATCCAATTTCTATCCTGCTTTTCAAGGAAGGCTAAAATATAATGCATTCTGTGAGTTGCAGAACTATCACACTCAATTAATTGAATTATTAGGAGACACCAAAAAGGAAAATAATTCATACTATGCATTCTTAAAATGCAAACGACAGATTCAAGAGTGTGAAGCAATATTGAAGCATTGCTCTGATTGTTTTGACTTTACTCTTTCTGTTCCATTTACCTGTGGAGTTAACTTTGGAGATAGTTTAGGAGACCTAGAAACCTTAAGAAAAAGTACTTTAAAGCTAATCAGTATGTATGGGGACTCTCCTAAAGTTGATTCCTATCCAGGAAAACGAGACCATTTGTGGATTATCATTGAAATGATCTCCTCAAAAGTTAATTTTATCAAGAGCAGTGAGGCAGTAGGTATCAATATATCTCTTTTTGGTCTGGAACATATCTTTTTTGATGCAGCAAAAAGTCTTGTTTGGAAAGAGAAGAAACAATCTTCCAGCAAAAAATACTCAGGACTGAAGAACAAAGGAACACTACTCAAGATGAATCAACATTCTTTTTCTAAATTGCAAGAGATATATAATACACTGTCTAAAAATTTAAGCAGTGAACAAATTTCCAATATTGGGTTTGAGGAGAATACTATGATGGCGTCCAGGAAGTCAGATGATCTGATAAACAAAGCAAAAATTAACATAGAAAACTGTAGGCTTAACAGTACTTTGATTTCACACCCAGCTATCTGTTGTGTTAGTGAAATATTGGACCAAGCCAAATCTGCAGACTTTAAAAAATTACAGGAACTCACTTTGAGATGCACTGATCATTTAGAAGTTTTAAAAAAATACTTCCAGATGCTGCAAGAGGATAACAGGGATGATATTTTTATCACAGAAGAAAATGTTTTGGACGTGCTTGAAAACCGCAACCATGAGGCTATAATTTTAAAACCTGCAGCCACTGAAACCTATATTGAAATAGCCATGCTCTCAGAAACAGTTCACTTTCTTAAAAACTCAATGGCAAAGAAACTAGATAAACAAAGGTTTCGAGGTATGCTATGGTTTGATTTGTCACTTCTTCCTGAACTTGTTCGCTGCCAAGAAAAAATGGCTGCTTTTTCATATCTTAAAGATAACTCAACAGATCATCTTTGGAAAGTGATAGAGATTGCTATTTCTGAACTGAAGAAAGATCTGGATATTACCTACAAATATCATGAAGCTGTTAATTGCTCATATGCTCTTCATTTGTTCTCAAGAGAACTTGAAGAACTTTCAGAAATTAAGAAACTTCTAAAGAAGTCTAAGTATTCCATTTCCACATATATTGACTTCGTGCCATGTATAGCATCCATAAATTATGGAAGCACTATGACACAGTTAGAATACAACTACAGTCAGTTTTCTACACTGCTCAAAAGTTTATTGGCTGCGTCACGGAAAGATTTAGGGAAAATGGCACATACTGTGAAAGTCATGAAAACTATTGAACATATGAAGATAATATGTGCTAAGAATGCTGAACTAACCCTTTCCTTCATCCTATGCCAAATGCTGCATAACAGAGAGAACACTTTCCAACTAAAGAGAGACAAGAAAACGAATACTTATGTAAAACCTAGGAGGAATAGCAATAAGTCCAGTACTTGTATGATGTTACCCTCAATTTCAGAGTGCATGATTAAAAATGTTTCAGATTCTTCTAAAAAACGACGTATAACTGTAGACAAATGTCAAGACTCTCAGGAACAAGAGAAAAACACTACTGTTTCCAGTTGTAAAAAACAAAAGGTAACAAACGTTTTAAAACAAAATCTGTATAGATTTGAGAACAGATCTAACCTTGAAGCAAATAAGTAGTTAGCCAAATTGTAAAAATTGATCATGGTTTACATTACTGCCTTGCAAAGTAAATTTACTAAAGCATTGGATTCAACAATTTATATTATCTATAAAATATAAGTGATCGTATATACGAGATACCTTGTAAATGTCCTTTAAATGTACAAATTAAATTATTTAACTTAGAAAAACATTTCTTGGAAGGACATGAATTTTAATCACTTCTTAAGGGAAAGTGCAATATTATGAATGTGAGTTAAGTGAGTGGCCAAGTATTTATTGAGTATCTTTTATATAACAAGTCTGCATAGTTGATGTAGTGAATATTAAGAACTGCCTAAGAGAGCCTGTGTTTTTGACCATTATCCACATGGAGAAGTAGGACGGATATTTTTAAATAGATTATTATGAAGGTCTTAGAAGTCCTGCAAAAACTCATTTCATGTAACAAATTTTATACAGCATTTTTTGTGTTCTTGGTACTGTTGTAATATACAAATGTATATTAACTCTTTTTTATTATTCACAAAAGCCTTATGATAGAGGCACTATTATTTTCTTCTTTATAGTTAAGGAAACTGAGCCCTCGCTAGTGTAGCTCTGCTGGTCAGGTGTCATCCAACAAAATGAAAGGTCTCCAGTTCAATTCCCAGTTAGGACACATGCCAGGGTTACAGGTTTGGTCCTGGTCTGGGTGCGTACAAGATGCAACCAGTAGATGTTTCCTTCCTTTCTTCCTCCCTTCCCCCTCTCTAAAAATAAATAAAATCTTTAATTAAAAAAAGGTAAGGAAACTGAGACGTAGAAAAGTTAAATAGCTGTCCCAGTGTCACAGAATTGTTATTAAATGCGAGAGCCCAGATGTAAACCCAGGCAGTCTCTGCTAGCAAGTACCTCAGTTGTGCTCTCAGAAGCTTCTCTCAAAAATTTTCAAGAATTTCTCAGTTCAGAAGTGATGAAAAACCAATATGCAAAATGAAAAGTAGGATTTTTTTTCTCAGCTTACTCTAACTGTATTCATTAGCTGTAGAGACTAGGAAACTAATCATTAGGTATTACATTGTGTTTCTAGGAAAATACATAATAAACAACCACTTTATAAACATACTTCCAAAACACAAGAACACAAGTCGTCTATTTCACATTGAGTAAAAAGAGGGTGATACTAAAAAGGTGCTGTAAGTATTGAGAAGAACAAAAACAAAAGAAAAGCCAAAGGGGGAGGTTTATATGTTGATTTCATGGAATAACACAAAAGCCTTGCCTTAAAGTAAAAAAAAAATGTTATTAGATGGTTGGAAAAATGAAGAAGGTATCTGAAGTTATGGAAAATAACATGAGTAAATGCTTATTGACGTCACTAAATGCTTATTGACGTATCTTGAGAAATAAGTTTAAAAGTAAGTCTGGAACAAAAAATTTAGCTTAGTGGACAAGCTAAAGATGGAGATTGTCTTAGATTATGAAATGTCCTGAGGAGTTTGAACTCCATTCTCTACATGTTGAAGGACAGTGTCCTGTGAAACATGTATTTTCAGTAATTTAAAGATAGAGATTCTGAGTACAGTTAGAAGTAGTAAGTCATCCAGGGTTTAGAAAAGGGTGCTGTTTTATAGAATGAGAAAGGAAAATCCATGTTTGACAGATAATACAATGGGGCTTAGTGACTACATTACTGAAAGGTATAAAAAGAGGGAGCACTGGTAAATGGACTCCCAAGATTTGTTATAAAATATGAGAATAAAAATAATTTTGCAAATTTCTGTTTTTAAAAGTGTCTTCAAACATTAATGAAATACGGAAAGTGTGGCAGAGTCACTGCTTTTTGAAGGGAAGGATCATTAATCAATGTAGTGCAGTGCATTTTAGATGATGACACTACTAGGAATTGCAAATATCTGCTATTAAGATAATAAATATTTGTACTGTATTTAAACCATCACCAATGCAACTTTATATCTTTTAAACATAGGTAAATGAGAAAAGTGTCACAAAAATCAACAGAGAAAAGGCAACATTGAAGCATCCAAGGTAGGAGTTGCTAAACTAAACGAAACAGAACACATACTAAGGAGCAAGATCATACGTGTAATTTAGAGGACAAGAATAAGCTAAAGAGGGAAGAGGTTGTTTGAGATTATGTGGTTTATTAAGTAAGGCCTAAAGATAATGAACTTTATTCTGTAATTGAAGGATGGTGTCCTTTGAAATGTATTTTTTAAAGGATGTAAAGGGTAAGGAGATTCTGAGTACAGTTAGAAGTTGTAAGTCAGCCAGGATTTAGAAAAGAGTGATATTTTAATAATAAAAGTCATATTTGACAGACATAACTTAAAGAACTGATGGTGCTTAGTGACATATTTTACTAAAAATGGCTTAAAAGAAAGGACAGGTGATTAGATTTTTTTAAACTTGTGGACTTTAGAGACCATCGCATTTCAAAATTGGCTATAAAGATAGAAATTGCCAACTTACATTACTAAGTGGGAGCTTAGTCATAGACAAACACACATACACATACCAGTGTTTCATTAAAGGATGTTTAACACTATACTATACACAGAACATGATTTCAAAAGAAAGCCTAGCTCTTGAAACTGAATTATTTTTAGGAAAATCTCACTACATTGTTGATACTTTTCTTATTTTGACATGAAGCACCACCACTGGACTTACTAACCACCTCTTGTTTCATTCAGCTCGCTAAGATTTTCAGTTTATGATAAGCTTCATTTTCCTCCATCTTTTCATTTTATGAAGGAAAATAAGTAATATAAAATACAAAAAATATATCCTCATTTATGTTTTATTTGGTTTTACTTCTTTAAATGCAACATTTTATTTCCTGGCACATATAATTTTGAATAGTTATGTAGTGGTATAAAGAAGAATAGGCTGTTAGAAGGATAACATATAAACAAGTTCTATAATCATCTTGGTTTGGGTAACAAAGTATAGGTGGTATTTGCCACTCAAAGAATCAAATTTGGTTTCACCCAGCAGGAAAACTAATAATAAAGTTAATAAAGGATATTATCTTCATGGAAGAATATCCTCTAAGAAAATATATAAGAGGACAGACCATACAGGCAACTGTCAAGTCAGGTGGGGGGCATCACTGAAACATCATTGGCAATGTGACAAAGTCAAAATTGTACTTTCTGGAAACTGTCAATTACATGGGGTTAGATGGCAATCTAGTTGTCATTAAAGTGCTTTTGAAGGAAGCTGGATTAAGTAAAATGTGGAGCTTTGAATTTCGTAAGTGGAAAATACAAATTCAAGGCCAAAGATTAATTTCCCTTGACTGTAGAGGAGTGGTTACTTTTTTCTTTTGAACGTGTTCTTTTCCAGATGTAATTAAAAGAATTCGATGAGACAACAAAAGATACATTTACCTTGGGGACCTGTATTAACTGTTTGGTTTTATACATTGCCTAATGGATATTTCCTTCAGCCTGCTTGAAACTGTCTACATTTATGTAGGAATGACAAGAATATTAAATTGGCAAGGAATTTTGGAGGTCTACTTTTTCTGTTCTCGACTTTGAACAGACAAAATATCTTAGTTGTTAATTATAACAGAAGACCTTGCAGGGACAGGGCATGTTTGGTAGTTCACCAGTTAGATGTGTAACAGTGTGTTAAGTAAAGAATATTGTCAATGGGTTGGAGGCATATGACTTAGAATCTACACTAAAAGAATTGAGTAACGATGCTTTTCTATTTCTAAAGGTCTCTATCAGGAAATATCCAAAGCATAAAATAAATTTTTACAAGATTGGAAGCTCTGTATATTTTTAAAATATATATTTGAAATGTGGCGTATACCACCTTCTGCAGGACAAGTATCTAGATTCAAACCAAGGTAGTAAAGCTGGGGAAATACGTTACTTGTACACAGCCAATAGAGAGAGAAACGTTAATCTTAAGAACTCTTCTTGAATAAAAATTTTAAATACATTTACATTAAAATTTTGCAACTGTATATTTAAAATGGTTTTTATTGCATGTTACACTTAATAGGACCACAAGATCTCATCCTGAAAGTAAAAGCGAAATAGGACCAAGTTCATCTGGCAATCTGAAAAGAAACTATGGATCTCCAAAAAAGGTTGAAATGCAAAGATCACTACCTGGCTCACCTTTACCTTTAAAGAACCTAAAAGACACTTGCATGTTGAAGTCGGAGGGAAAAATTGACTTAACCGATATTTCATCTGATACTTCAGAAGAATTCACTGGACATCAGGAAAAGGTAAATAGCATGAAGAAAAGAAATGTGAATTTTAATACTGCTGAAACAAAAAGTGATAAGAAAGATGGTGGTGGTTTTACAATTTGTGACCAAAAACATGTACATGGAACCTTTTCAAAAGACAATGAAACACCTTCACAGAAGAAACTTGTTAACAATTCCCCAGATCCCTCAGACATAAAACCAGGAACTGATGCTACTTTTCTGTCTAATGCATTAGTGCCCTCAAAGCCTATTTTCTGTCTTGTGAGTGATATCCATGCCAATTTAGAAATAAATGGCACTGTCTTTGAACTTCAAGATAATGAAATATTAAATTCATCTGTTAAAACTTCTACAGGCACTAAATCTCCAGAACCCATATTTATCCAGAATAAAATACCTCTTCAACAAATAAATGAAACACAACCTGCAAAAACTGAGTCAAAAGAAAAATATGTGAAGGATACATTGAATCCCAGCACTGTACCTGTCGAAACATCTGAGAACATAACCCTTAATGTCAGTCAAACAGCAGAACAAAAGAATAATAAAAATTCTTTTTCTGAACAAAAGAAGAATAAGAATTGTAAAGTCCTAACTCAGAATGCTGCCACACATTGGAATGAGCTTCCACAGGCTGCATATACCCCAATATATAATTCTTCCGAACATTCATTTGGAACTGTATCTCCTTCCTATGCTTGGTATGTTTATCATTACAGCAGTAGCAATGGCAGTTTCATTACCCAGACATACCAAGGCATAACATCATTTGACGTACAGCCACCTTCTGAGATCTCGACTGCAGTTCCAAGCACTGTCCAAAATACACATCCTAATCTTTTTTTCTCTCAGTATTTTGGTTGCTTCCCTGGGGAGCCACGAGCATATAGCTTTATGCCAGCAAATAGGTATTTTCCATCTCAGATGCCTGTTTCTTCCAATGTTCAGCAGCCAGCTTTTTCACAGTGTGCTTCCTATCAGCTGTTACCACAAGCTGCGTACCCTTCCCCTCCTGATTTAGGTGTGCTTCCACAAGTTCTTTGGACTTATGGTGAGTTTCACAAGTTCTAATGCTTGCTCGTGTTGAGTTTTTACTTTTACCTTTGTATATTTATGTAAGTGGAATTTATAAGTGATGATACATAGCCATCATTTTTCTGTGCAGATATGTAGACTTGTTTGAATATTAGGCAGAATTAAATTATGTTGTCAGGTATGCTGTTAAAGATGGGGGAAAAAGAATTGTTAGTATCACTAATATGTTCTTCAACAAAACTCACTTTTGGGAGTCATTAAGAAAATTATAATTAATTCATACCATGAAGTATGCTTTGACAATTAAAGGGTTCATTAACACGTTAAGCGCAGCGTCAGTCCCTGGGGACTGACAGTGAACTTTTCCTTTGGGTGACATCGGTGCATGGGACTGGCAGTATCAAGGTCAAAAAATAAATATAATTTTAATGAAGTTTATTAAAACATTCTAGGCAAAGATGTGGTTTAGATTTGCACATATTACAAAAGGTAACAACCTGTTTAGTTAATTTTCCAGCCGCATTGCGCCCAAATGTTTTTGTATTTGCCTTGTAACATTCAAAACAATATCTACGCACTTTATGCTTCTTTTCTTCTTTTTTTTCCAATTGGCGAATGCTGCTTCTTGTAGCGACCCTGACTGGAGTTTCTTCGTGTGAATGCTGTGTGAGCACATCTGCCAACTGTTTCTGAAATGTCGAAATGTCATGATTGACATTTTTCTTCCCGTCACATTTTGGAACATAACGCATTCACAACAGTGGTGTTCAAAAAAAGCTCAAATGCTAACTTTCTCTACCATTTTATTGTCTTTCTCAGTGGACTGCTATATGCACTCATTTGATCAGAAAGGTCAATAGCAGTTTTTCCTGTATGATATTCAATAACAATTTTTGGTTTACGACAAGCCCCTCTTTTGGTTGTTAACGTTTTCCATTTCACTCGAATGTTTGGTGGAAAGGACCAAAACATCTCTCTTGTCTTTCCGTTTCAAGACCGTAATTCCTTTACTATTTTCTTTTGCAATAACTTCCCTGCGTTTCATTTTGGTTGTTACAACTTCATTTGGATTTCCTTTGCTATTTAGTCTTGGCTTTTTCTAACTGATCATCTCTCAGAGGTCACCTTCTCTCATTTCCCGACCTCTTTATCTTGTGTTTAGAATTTGTATACTTTTGCATTGGCTGCACCATTATACATGTGTTTATACTTTAACTCAACACCCATTGAGTGGTTGCTGGCCCACCGCCTGAGTGGAAAGCCCAGCAAAGTTTGCTCCATGCTTAATGTGTTAAAGTTTTTAATGACAGTTTTTAAAACTATGTCATATAAATTTACCTGTGTTATGTAATCAAAGAAATGCATAGAAATACTGAAATGAAGTACACCAACATTTCAGCCTGCCTGCCTCTGAGTGATAAAGTTTGCGATGTGTAGGAAGTGTTTTTATGTATTTTTCTCTTGGGAACTTATACATTATTTTAATAAATGGAGAAAAATTGAATAAAAAAAAACAAGTGGAAAAAGAAACTTCAATCAGATAAAGCAGTTACTCTTCTGTATCTTAATATACCACCACCTTGGCAGGAGTGAAAATGGAGTTGAGATGTGTTGATAGAACAACTTGGTAGTTTGCCGTTGGAACTTGAAAATTTTTCCTTGAACATAATTCTATTTGTAAAATATGATGATTATAGTGTAGATTTTTTAAATTAAATTGAAATGTATATTTACCAGAGTCAAAGCATAATTTTAAAGCAATTATTAATGATTCTGCAAAAACTAGCTATTCGCTGGCACTCAAGCATTCTACCATTAGAAATAAAATATACTGTTAATGAAGTTAATCTCTTCATGTCTTAACCAGAGAAGTGTAAGAGAATTTCCTTTAAATTCAAGGATTGTGTCTCAGTCCTGCACTTCCTTACATATTACTAAGTAGAAAAAATAATTGAATTCTTTCATTTGTCTAATTTGAACAAGTAGCAGCCTATTAACATAGTTCTATTTCTAATGGAAAAGCCTAATCAAGACAGCATGGGGAATATTGTCAATATCATATTTACTGTGTATGGTGACAGATGGTTACTAGACTTACTGTGACCACTTCCTGAGGTATATAAATCCATAAATACTATATTGTACACCTGAAACTAATATAATAATTGTATGTCAACTATAATTTAAAAATGAATTTTAAAAAAAGAAACAACCCCTGACCTAAAAGAGCTTCAGAAACCAGGGAGGGGGAAAAAAAAGAAATCTGTCACAGGGGCACCTTTGCATTGGAGTTGACACTGGCATCTAACATCTATATGATAAAATTCAAATTAGCTCTGAATGCAGGGTCCTTCACAATCCTGTGTGTATAGCCTCCTTTCCCACCACTTCCATTTCTGTATGCAAACCACATTGAATTTGGAACTGTTCTCCCAAAGTACCTTTTGTGTGCACTTCTCAACGTGATAAGGCATCTGAGTGTTGTGTGGTGTTGCAATTACTGTGTATCTTTCTTTCCCTCTCTGCCCCACCAAATGAATTTAAACAGGACTGGGAATTTTTTCACCAGAAAACAATCTGGAAAAACCTCTAAAGGAGGTTCTGGGGAGTATATAACCCTTTTTGGTTAATCCGATACATTACTGCTGCTGTTTCTGCTGTAACGATAAACACACCAAGCATAGATGTGACAAACCTATGAATTAAAGCAGACATCTTGAATGTAATTGTTTCAAAGATTCTCCTAGTATGAACTTCTTGGTGTTCTTAATAATGTTCTTAGCCCTGGCTGGTGTGGTTCAGTGGTTGAGTGCCAGCCTGCGAATCAAAGGGTTGCTGGTTCAATTCCCAGTCAGGGCACATGCCTGGGTTGTGGACCAGGTCCCCTAGTAGGGGGCACACGAGAGGCAACCACACATTGATGTTTCTGTCCGTCTCTTCCTCCCTTCCCCTCTGTGTAAAAATAAATAAATAAAATCTTTAAAAATATAATAATGTTATTAAACTGTTGTGATGCTAAAAATATTTCGGAATCAAGTTCAGCCTTGATTCTTGAAATTTTTAATTGTTACCTCTTTGGTTATATCAGTTGAGTGAAAATAAAAGGAAAAAAAAGGAGAAATGATTATCTACTTCTTATAGCATCCAAAAATGACTCTAAAAAAATTAGGAGTTAATATAAGCACATCATTTAGTTTTCATGAGTGCAGATAATCTGTAGAGATTACCTCATACACTTACAGGAACTATATTCTTAGGTGAAAATCCCTGCAACCCACCTGCTGTTTTGTTCATGATGCTCTTGCTCAACACCATAAATGGGAAGGGAGGAAGGGACTAAGTGAGCTCTGTGTTCCAGACACATTATGTCCTTTATTCCATTTGTTTCTCACAAGATGCCTGAGAGAGATTAGAAACTATTGGTCTTTTGCAGATGAAGAAACTTCTTAGGGAGGCTTAAATCACTTTCTCAGAATCATGGCTAGTGAAGGGCAGATGTGCGATTAAAACTTGGATCTCTTCGGCTTTAACTTAACTCAGGCCTCTCCACTGTACTATTATCTGCTATTAGTTTGCATCATTAACGTTCTCAAATCTTTGTGTTTTGTTTTTTCTTCCAGTTCCATGGCAACATCAAGAGCTCTTTCATCCAGGACTTTGAAACAGTTTTCTGTCTACTGAAATAAAGGAGAGATTTACAAGTTTTTTCAAGTATTTTTACTTGTATACTTTTATGTTAACATTTTAAATATATGTAAGTGTGGTAGGAAATATAAATCATATAGCATTTTATACAATTTTTAACTGCAACAAAGCATATCATATAATGCAATGGGAAATCAGTTTCTGACATCTAAAATACCATAATTATTCCCATGCAGATTTGTGAACTCTGAACTAGGTTATTTTCAGTATCCACCTAGCCATCAGAAACATTATTTTTTGAAATTTGTTTTTTGAAATGTTCCTATCACAGCTATTACAGTTACATAAAGATTTTCTTTGAGATTATTCTAATAGAATGAGGAGAGTTAAATGTAACATTTACTATGATTAAAGTTAAGCAAAAGTAGTAAAATCTTAAAAATAAGAATTTGTTTCTGATATTTTTTGTACATTGTTTATGATAGTGTTATACCATTTGACTTAGATTAAAATAGGAGTCTTTTTACTTCTATTGGTTGTCAGAACAATAATTTTATAATTCTTGATACTTTATTTATGTAGTTTAGAATTTTACTATGTCCAACATGGCAAATTGCTTTAAGTCAATATTTTCTGATTTTTATTTATAAACTATGTTGTAATCGTTTTTACATATTTTCAGTGTTTGCCCTTGAGTAGAAATTTTAAAAATGTTTGTTTGAAGCACTTTTATTTCATTATATTGAAATTAAAGCACATTTCACATCTTTTTCTATAACAGCCTTTTCCACAATATTCTCTTTTGTATTTGTATTTCATAATATAAACAGTTTGATGATTTTGTGGCAAATAATAGGGAACAGTGTCTTTAGCTTATGCCATTAGTTTTGTGTTATTTTAGTTACTTAAATAATGTAGCAGAAATACAAGTTTTTTAATGCTAAGTTTTTTTTCCTTTTCAACATTCCACAAAAGTAAAAAATGCCTTCATGATAACCATTGTAGAACAACAGGGGTATAGTGTGTAACTGTGGTCTTCAGAAACCTCTCTGGCCACCAACAACTATTCCTGTTCACTGTGAGATTTCAGGCAGACAGATTCCTCACAACTAGATAGAATTTTCTCATGTGCTAGCAGGCCCTAAAATGTGGTAATAGATTTGCACAGATAGCTAACTTTCAGTGTTCTCTCAAACTTTTTTTAAGTTAGCAGAGTGTGTTATCTAGCACAGGTCTCTAAACGGAGTGTAGTTCAGCTATATCTATTGTAGAGTAAATTCTGAATTTAGAAAACACTAAAAACCCCAGGAAAAGCTTCTTTTAGCCACATTAACCGAACAGCATAGACTTTAGAATACTTAGGGTTCATCTCTAACGAACAGATCTTTAAAAGAAGAAGATCAAGCAAAGAACTGCAATCGAGAGAGAGGAATTTGAAAAATGCTATAGAATTAAAGCAATATCAAGATCACATATTTTTTGTCTATATAGTTGTTTTATTTTAAAATAGTCTGTAAAAATCAGAACACTTAAACAGGTATTAAAGCAATAATCTTAACTGTTATTCAAAAAATGACATTGCCTCAGCCATTTGTGTTTGGTTATAAAAACATGTTACAAATTTATTATTAAAAATGTTTCTTTTAGGTAAACCAGAAGTTAAATATTCGAATTAAAGATGCTTTCTTGAAACAACTTTCAGATTCCGTTGATACCGATACTGTCTTCATGATATTTTTATTTCATAAGTTTGAATTTCTTCAAAAAAAATGAAAACAATCTTATCTGAATATTCAATCATACTTAGAAATCTGTACTTTGAAACAGATCATGAAAAAAATATAGTATTCTCCTCCTCAAGCATGTGTTTGGTTCTAAAACTAAAAATAGAAGAAATTTAAAATTGAGCTAGCATTATAAATAGAAAATCCCTGGTTGTTTGTAAATATTATTGTTTTGGAACTTAAGGAAGCATTATCTGAATAAACTGAACTCCGGGATTTATCTCGATTCGGGGGGGAGGGGGGTTGTCTTTTGTGTATCTTGAAGAATGAGCAAACACGTGGATGGTCCTGGCTTTATATACACCCATTACACGAACACCAGCCCCGCCCACGGAGAACTGACCTAGAGACTAAATAAGCTGCCATCGCCCTTCTTCCACTCCAGCTGCTTTTGCTTTCAGTGCCTCCTTCCTTTCCCCGCACGCTCTCAAACGTCATTACTGCCTGCAGTTGCAGAGGACAAGCCAAAGCCCCTGCCCTCCATGCAGTTCTCATTCTAGTCAGAGAGATGAGTAATAAACATGTAAATCATTCATTTCACATCATGACAAGTGATATGTAAAAAACAAAACGAAGTAGTGGAATAAATTCGCAACTATGAACAACAGAATCTAAAAAAACAAACTAAGCAAACAGCCAGAACGGGAACAGAATCATAGGTGTGGAGATCTCAGCTGAGAGAGGGGAGAGGGTGAATGGGGGAAAAGGTGCAGGGATTAAAAAGTATAAAAATTGGTAGGTACAAAATAGACAGGGGGGATGTTAAGAATAATACAGGAAATGGAGAAGTCAAAGAACTTGGATGCACAACCCATTGGACATGAACTGCCAGGGACAGGGAGATTGCTGTAGAGTAGGGGATAGCAGGCAGAGGAGGGCTAAAGGGAGAAAATTGGGACAACTGTAATAGCATAATCCATAAAATATACTTCTAAAAAAAAGAATGACTGGATGTTATATAAGCTGAGATGTTCAGGGAAGGCGTCTTTGAGGAGGTAATCAACCTAACTTTCATATTCTTACATTTTGATTATATTACTCTGCCTCCTATTAATATGCATAATGTAAAAATGTCTCTAAAACTTGAGTTCTGAATCTAGCCAAAAATATACGGCTATGCCCTCATTTTCCCAGTGATGATTCTCCAAAGAAAAGGTTTTTAGTAAAAAATATATAAGGTTTTAAAGATACAGATAAAAGGTTTAAATGTCAGTTGTATGTTATACTAAAATATTTTCCAAGTTTTAACGTAAGTTGTACAACAGTTTCAGTGTCCTCTCATATGTCTTTGACACCATTTGTCGTCATCACATCCTTTTTGAGCCTTCTGACAGTTTACCAAAACATATCATACCAACTTCCAAGTTGTTTGAGATATATACATTTAAAATCTGAATATACATTCAGAATTACTTTTGATTTTAAGTTTTCCAAAGAGAGTAAAGTTCCGTGTCCTTTTCAGTGAGGGCAACTTTAAGTGGGGAAAAAAATAATTTGTATTCAGGCATATTAAATCTTTTTTATAGGCCTAGCTTGATTTTAATTCATATAATTTAGTATTTCCTGAGTACATGATAAACCCCCAATTGTTTATGCAGTTTGAAAAACAGGATTGCGGAGGGAAATTATTTTTGTAAAACAATTCTTAAATTTATTCTAATGTAATTCTAAGAGCAATGACTACAGATACAGTTGCGAATGAAAAACTGAGAAGGTAAGGGGTTGATTAGTAATGCAGTGTGGAAAAAAGATTTAAAAGAATTCATTAGAGATTAAGTCAGGAAAATTTTGTAAGGATATAAATCCTTTTTATTTCTTGGGATGTAAGCTCTACTGTCCACCTTGTTGTTATCTTATTTCTGAATCTTAAAGTCATTACAGAATCCCTCTGGTATTTGTTGGAAGTCTCCTTTGAACTATCCTGTGGAACAGTTTGTCTTAAATTACACTGCATTTATCTTAGGATTTGTAACTCCTTTATTTTAAAGTATTTTTCTTTATTTGGTAAAAATAATTTAGGTCTATGATAGTCATTTCTTTCTAAAAAATGTTAGAATTTGTTTTGAGAAAGGTGGTCTAGTCAGTTGGTTACTGTTTAAGTAAAGCTTGTATTTACGTTCAGTCAGCAATTGTTAAACATCTTACTTGTGCTGAAAGTAAGCTATTTTATTTATGTGTGTGTGCATCAACTAATCTTGATACCATCCCTGTAAAGGGAAGTATTTGCTGACTTTATAAATGTAAAGTGTTATCCAGAAGGCACTTTGCACTCATTCAGAAGGCCCCTTAAGATATTTTTGCATAAGTCTTTTTTGTGAACATCAGTTAATAGTTTCCAGTATTGTTTGTTTGAAAAGAATACAGATTCTGTTTTAAATCTTTCTCCTTTGATGTGTTACCTGTTTTTTTAATTTCAAACAACTTGTGCACCTGATATATAATCCCTTCTTTTAAAATTAGAATGTGCAAAGAAGAGTAAAGTAGTTTGAGATTTTTGCATGTTTTATTAAGAAGCAATTGCTCTGTGAGTTGGGACCCAAAAAACCCCGGAATTTATTTATTAAAAAATTGTGTATTCTTACATTTCTAAACTTCAGTCACCTTTAGAGTACTCTCTTTGATGCAATACACTTACCGAGACATTTTTTCCACTGCTCAAAACAGTTCTGAATGGTTGATTTTGATGCCTTTTAGTGCTTCTGACCTTTTTTTTGTTCCACCTTTTCCCTATGAGCAAAACATTTCCTTTTTTCATCCAGAGAAACAAAAAAAAAAGTTGCACTGGTGGGGCACAGGGGTCATGCTGCTTTTGGTGAAAAACTGCTGTGTAGTGCTCGCTTCAGCATCACGTACATTAAAATTGGAAAGATACAGAGAAAATTAGCATGGATCCTGTGCCAGGATGACACGCAAATCATGAAGCATTCCATATTTTTGTGTGGTGATTGCTGGGGGAAGGGGAGTGGGGAAAAGGCGACTACATGGTAATAGAAAAAATGTAACAGATAATATTTTTATAAAAAACTACCAGACAGCACAGTGTGGGTGGGTGTGCTCATAAGTCACCCATCATGAAATGGGCAAACGCATTGAAAAAGTTCCAAAAACATTTCACTGAAGCCAAACAGAGCCTCTCACACCACTACCAGCCGGTACACTGGTACAGATGGGTTCCTAGAACACTCACCTGTACTACAAATGGCCTACCCTCCCGAAGATACTTCTAGGGTTTTTTCAGTACTCCCTTATATGTGCATACAGATTTTTCTAGTTTCTTTGGCTAAGTTTTTTTTTGCATTCATTTTATTTTAACTTTTTGTATTTTTTCCATTACCATATAGTTCCCTTATACCCACCACCCCACACAGTCACCATTGTTGTCCATGTCTATGAGTCCTCCTTTGTTTTTGCTCAATCCCTCCACCCCCTAACCTCCGTGTATCCCTTAGCTGTCATCTTACTCCTGGCTAAGATTATTTTAGTTACATTAAGAAATGCATGTGTTTTCCATATTGGGAGTTAGCTAAATTAAATCACTCACAACTCCTAATCCACTGATTCCCAACCAAGGTGTTTCTGAAACCGTGCCTGAATATTAACAAAACATCACTTTCCTCAAAATGGAGAGACTCTACTTTTTCTCTTCAAGTACTATCCTGAAGCTAATTCTGTTTGGTATCACTTATGAGAGGCATGCTCTCTATCTTCCATCCCTCCTCAATATTTTGAGAACTATCCCAAGACCATTAACTTCTGGGACAGTTTCTTAGAACTACACCCACCCTCTTAAACTTTCTTACACTCAAGTATACAAAAATAAAACTGTTTCAAAATATGCCATGTATTGAAAATGAGCACATAGAACCTACTGAGTCATCTGTGTTACTTTTGTGTTCTTCCAGCAAATTTTCAGGGCAAAATATTAGGCTAAAAACTAATTTTTTTACCCTGCTTTCTGGGTTCGTGATCCAGAAACATGCAGTAACAAAAAAGTTCCTGCTCTGTAACCTTGACCCATTCAAAGGGCAAAGTAGAAATAACTTACAAGTGAGTAATATTTCCTCAAGAGTGGTTTTTTTTTTTGATAGAGTGGAAAAATCCGAAAATGATTAGAGATTAAGAATGATCATCATTCACTTGTTTTTATAGAGACAATTAAAATCCATTAATCCATTCCATTTAATGTAAATACACTACCAAGTTACAACAAATGTTTATGGAGCACCTTCTATTGCCACACTCAGCAGTATGATGGACATTTGGGATTGAAAAAAATCAATGCATTTCTGGCTGCAAAGGAGTATGTTCTGTGTAGAGAGAGAGGCATGCAAGAAACCAACCGTTAAAATGATGTAAATAGTGTTTCTGTGCTTTGTATTACAGGTCTTACAGGAAAATTTCTCCTCTTAAATCCTGCTGGATTTGTCCTGCAGGATTTAGGAATACTGAGTCAGACCACCCTTAGTGAAGTCTTGAACAATCTGAGTTATATATGGTGAAAAGGTGAGAGAGTAAGGTCTTTTGGTGGAGATGACACATGAATACATTATAACTTAAAACATCTCACTGACATATGTATGGGTGAACATACTATGGGAAAGTATAATTCCATCTTCCATGGAATAATTTAAGTTGATAAAAGAGAAATATCTTGCATATTCTTGACCAGATATCAATCTAACAGTACTTGGCATTGCACTTTCTTTTGGCTTAACTCTGGGTTTGCCACATAAGTAAAAAGAAGTACAGTCATCTGTCAGTATTCATGGGGAACTGGTTCCAGGATTCCCCCATGGAGGCCAAAATACACAGATGCTCAAGTCCCTTATATAAGACGTTGACTTTGCATATAACCTGTGTACATCCTCCCCATACGTTAAATAATCTCTAGATAAAAAAGATAAAATATGGCTCAACTGAAAGAAAAGATCAAAGCTCCAAAAATAGAACTAAGCAATGAAAAGATAGCTAACCTATGAGATTCAGAGTTCAAAACACGGGTAATCAGGATGCTCACAGAAATAGTTGAGTATGGTTGGAAAATAGGGGAAAAAGTGAAGGCTATGAAAAGTGAAACAAAAATGTACAGAGAACCAACAATGATGGGAAGGAAACCAGGACTCAGATCAATGATTTGGACCAGAAGGAAGAAGTAAACATTCAACCAGAACAGAATGAAGAAACAAATCTAGGAAGCTCAGAGAGTCCCAAAGAAGTTGGATCCAAGGAAGCACACACCAAGGCACGTCATAACTATATTACACAATATTAAAGAGAAGGAGAGAATCTTAAAAATAGCAAGAGAAAAGGAGACAGTTACGTACAAAGGAGTTCCCATAAGACTATCAGCTGATTTCTCAAAAGAAACCTTACAGGCAAGAAGGGGTTGGAAAGACATATTTGAAGTCATGAAAGGCAAGGACCTACATCCAAGATTACTCTGTCCAGCAAAGCTATCATTTATAATGGAAGGACAGTTAAAGTGCTTCTCAGATAAGTTCAAGTTAAAAGGAGTTCATCACCACCAAACCCTTATTATAGGAAATGTTAAAGGGACTTATCTAAGAAAAAGAAGACAACCAAAAATATGAACAGCAAAATGACAGCAAAGTCACAACTATGAACAACCAAATCTAAAAAAAACAAACACACACACTAAGCAAACAGCTAGAACAGCAACAGATTCACAGAAATGCAGATCACATGGAGGATTATCAGCATAAGAAGCATAAATGGTAGGTACAAAATAGACGGGGAGGTTAAGAATAGTATGGGAAATGGAAAAGCCAAAGAACTTATATGTACAACCCACGGACACGAACTAAGGTGGGAGAATGTGGGTGGGGGTGGGGACAGGGTGGAGGGGGATACAGGGGATAAAAAAATGGGATAACTCTAATAGCATAATCAATAAAAGATATTAAAAAATAACTTTTTAAAACCACCCTATACTCAGCCTCTGGTGTAGTAAGTAGCACAAAATAGATATTCAATATTTAATAAACACATGACATTACTTTTACTAGTTGAACAGTTTGAAACAATACCATGTGTTAATTACCGTAAAGACTTAGTTTCTAAAATGTGATGAAACAAGAAGATTCCTAAAAATCTGCAAAAAAAAAGTTACCTTTTACATGAGAAATAAGATATATGCATATATTTGTATGAAAGAACACAGGAAAATTAAATGAAATTGATGTGAAATGGATAAGAGAAACGGTGACATTTTTCTGAGTTCACATTTTTTTGATACATATTACTTTTGGAAGCTTGGGTAATGTTTCACATATCAAGAAAAAATAAGGGTGGGAGTAACTTAAACTACATGCGGGCAGAAATAAAATTAACTATTAAGTGAATACCATCATCACACACTGAACTAAAGAGTGTGGAGAGACCAAAACTTTTAAGTAGCTTGCAGATAGCACTTTGGCTTATAAACTCTCATTCTAAGGGGATTTGATTGAATCTAAGGCTTCATTAATTGTAAGATGGGACTGAATTTCAGAAATGTTAAACCGTGGGGCAGGGGGGGATGGTATCTTAGAATCAATGAAGTATGGTATGATATTGGAAAATGCAAATTGGAATTGAATCAACTCAGATTATTCAAGAGTATTACAGTAAGCACCAAATGCTTCTTAAGGGTATCAGGCTAAGGGCACTTATGAGTTCTATGACATTACATAAAGGTACATGTATATTAAGGGGTAAAGGCAGTTATTGTTCAATTAGCACAGAGTTTAATTGGATGACGAAAAAGTTCTGGAGATCATAGGGCTGAGGGTTCAAAATTTTGAATGTTTCTAATGCCAGTGAATTGTAAGCTTAAAAGTGATTAGAGTGGTAAATGTTATGTTTTACCAAAATAAGAAAAATAACCCCAAAAAGTACTGCAAGGCAATTTTAGTAGAAAATCTACAGTAAATTATATATTTCACTTACACATTTATATGAAATATTCATGTACTCTTGGGGCACAGGAGCCTTTTTTAAAAATCTTAAAATTATCAGCAGAATTGGTGATGGTAGAACATACAAACTGGAGAGCTACTGAGCTTCCCTTCCCAGCACCAACTGGGCGACCTTGGGAATGGTCGCCCAGAATCCTCATTTGCCTCAGAATCCTCATTTGATTAATTGGAACAATATTAATAGCACCTACTTTCATAAGGTGGTAATGATGAGAATAAAGGAGGTACTCAGAAAATACTGTTCTCACGCTCATTCTGAGCTTTGCAGGTTTAGCTGAAGTTCAGCCTCCTTGAAACCTTTCTGGTCTAGCCTCTTCAGAGACTGCAACATCTGTCACAATCACAGGGTTGCCCCTTCTCTTCAGTCTTGTTTCGTCGCCTTTTCAGGATTAGTTCTTCAATTGGTTTGCTGCTATTTACAAGTTACTTGCGAACAGGAGTTCTTCCAGCCTTGTTTCCCACCCTGTGACCTATCTCTGTTTGATAGGAGTATTTATATAGCTTTTCCACAGACAATGGTCTTTCACACATTTGCCCTCTGCCACAAAGTTTAACAAGACAAAAAAAAAAAATTCCTTAGAACGTTTTTTCCTCCACTCCAGGCAGCTTCAAGTTTTTTCCCTGGGCAGAATGTTCAAAATTCAGTTCAAATCCACCGTTCTAAAGCTTTCTGTAACTGTTGCCTAGGAGGAAAAAAGCAACTAACGTATTTCTCCCAAACTACCATTGTCGGCACTTGTAAAATGTAATCTTCACAATCTGAAAAAGTAGGCCTTACTGAGTCCGTTTAACAGAAGAGGAATCCGAGACTCTGGGAGATTTGGTAATTGCCGAAGGACACACCTAGGAAGTTGGCAAAGCCAAGATTGGTACCATTGGCATCCCTTGCAGGCTGTCACCTGGCTTTTGGGTTCGGCGCCATAGTACACGCCTCCAATAGAGGCAATCTGCTTGTTTGGCATCTGCTCTTCAAGGAATCTGACAACGTTGCTCGATAAATATTTGTTGCGTGAACAACTTAGACCATTGCCTAAACGATGCAGTAAGCACAGTAAAGGATGTTAGAGCTGGAAAGGACACGGCCTGATATATTGCAGAGGAATCATATCATCTTGCTGATGCTGAAAGGGTAGATTCGAGATGTTAGGGCCCCACAGCTAGTTAGTGGCAGAGGTAAGGCTGGAAGGAATTCATTTATTTGCTCAAACATTGAATGCTTGCTGGAGAATGGTAGATCTGGGGAGACAATGTCGTTGAGGAAGGCATGACGTTCACCAATCACTCTCCAGAGCGCTGAAGAAGCACTGCTGGAGACTTAAGTGGGGACGAGGTTCCTAGAGAAAAGGATGTGAAGAAAGAAGTAAGAGAGCTGGGAAAGAATTAGAGAACGGAAGAGGGAGGCAGCCGGGCGATCGTGGGCCCTCTCGGGCCGTTTCCCCGCCAAGACACACGGCGGCGCTGCATCCCTCGCGTCCCTTACCCCGGCGGTGCGGCCGGCTCGCCTTTTCCCGGCGGAAATGCCCAGGCGATGACGGAAAGCCGGAGGGAGGGCAGAGAAAGACCGAGAGAGAAGGGGGAGGAAACTGGGAGAGGCCCGAGAGCGGGAGGTGGTGGAGGTGGGTGGCCATCGTCCGGCGGGAGGTGCGCTGAGGCCGCGCGCCGCGCTCACCCCACCTCCCCACTCCTGGGGCGCGCGGCCGGGCGAGCAAGGACGGCTCGGGGTTCCGCGGAGGCCGCGCGCCCGGAGCCGTCCGCTGGGCTTGGGCGGGGCGTGGGGTTCGCGGCCGCGCTCCCGGGCTCCTTCTCCCACTGGGAGCTGGCGGCGGCGGCCGGAGAGGGGAGCCGCGCCGGGGTCGAGAGTGGGTGGGGGTGGGGAGGGGGGAGGGGGATCGGGCCGCCATGGACGACAAGGCGTTCACTAAGGAGCTGGACCAGTGGGTCGAGCAGCTGAACGAGTGTAAACAGCTGAACGAGAATCAAGTGCGGACGCTGTGCGAAAAGGTGAGATAGCAAAGGGGAGAAATGCGGGAGCGCGGGGCGGAGGAGCTGGCCCTTCCAGGGCCCGGGTCGTTGAGCTGGTCTTTCGGGCTCCTGCGCCTCTCCTCCGGACACACCCCACGGCCCCGGCCGGACGCTCACCTTTGTGGCCTATAGGGTCCGTGAGGGTGGGCTGGCGGGAGGTGGGAACGTGGCACCCGGGGTCCACGCCCTGTGATTGATTGGGGTCGCTGATCCTCTTCTTCTGGGGAGTTACTGACACTCCAGCGTTTCACGTGCAAATCTCTCCGCTTTAGCCAATTCGTCTAATACGGTCTCTCTTACTAGAAAATGCACCGAAAATTAACCTGGATGTTCGTAATATTAACGGACTTATTACAAAACGGAGGGTTTTTCGCAAGTCAATCGGGCCCTTCAGAAATCACTACCTTGAAATCTGTCAAGCGTTTGTAGAGAGGTGGGTGTGATCGGGGACTGTGACTGCAATTTCTAAATAGAAGTTGACTCTTAGTTGAAACAGATGGTGATTGGTCTTCATATTAAGCGACTTTTGGAAGCAAAATGCTGGTTTTCAGGAAGAAGCAGTAAGCCTTAAGTTTGGCAACAGTGCTGGCTTAAAATGATAAATAGGGTATGCGTCTTTTCCATTTCTATTGTATGTAATGTTTTTTTCCTTGTTCCAAAGTAATAAAATATGTAGGTGGTTAACTGTTTATAGTTGTTGATTATGTGATCTTAGACAACTTTCTGAAGTCTGTATGCATTGTTTTCTTAACCGCTGGCATTATTATGGAGGTCTTATTTACTTTAAAATGTAGAGTTTTTCTCATTCATCTTTTATAGTCTTGGGCTAAATAATTTGTATGTATTTTTATGTAAAAATGTCCCATATGAAGGAGTAACGAGGTTATTTATACTTTAATACTGTTGGGTTGGTTTATATTTTTAAGCCATAGTCTATAAGAATTGGTCGTTATGTTTGAAGTCAGGATGCCTCACAAATGCCCTGGAAAACGAAAGATTTTTGTCAGTGTTTTTAATAGGGCACTCTTAAAATTAAGCAGCTGACTTAAGGATGGAGGAGTAATGGCTAATGTTAAGTTAATGTAATGTTTTTAACAAGTGCCTTTACAGTATAAAAACACAAACTGTTATTAAAGTTGGAGAATTTATTTCTGTAAATAGAACCGCCAAGCAAATGCTGTTTTTCTCTAAACAGTTTACTTATAGCTTCAAATAAACATTCAATTTTCTTGTGTGATAGCCTATAATTTCATGACTTAAAATTTACCTTTTAAATCTCTCTCGAGCTCTAGGATCAGGTGAAATACCCAGTTTTGAAATTAGCTGAATCAGTTAACGTCACCATGACCGTTATATATAGACTTGAAGTTATGGACAGAAATGAAATTGATTCTGTTTTCCCTTTGACTCTGATTTTAAGATGTATTCCTACAGAAGAATACCTTTCTACTACTCAATCATACTTGAGTCTTAATCACTTAGGGATGCTTTCTGTATTTGTCAGGAGAGATTGTTTTTACTGCAGCTCCTAAATACATTGGACCACCAGTCCCTAGGACCTTATCGGTGTATTTAAGCTTATACTTTTTTCTTTGAATATTTGTACTTTTGCCCTGAACATGACTTTGTTTTTAGAGATTTTATTTTTAGAGAAAGGGGAAGGGAAGGAGAAAGAGAGGGAGAGAAACATCAGTGTGTGGTCCCTCTTGCACACCCCCCACTGGGGACCTGGCCCACAACTCAGGCGTGTGCCCTGACTGGGAATGGAACTGGCGACCGTTTGGTTCACAGGCCCATGCTCAATCCACTGAGCCACTCCAGCCAGGGCTGAACGTGACTTTTTAAGCGGAAATCCCTTGTCCTTTATCTTTGTTCTCCATCCATTTGATGGACTTGCCAATGGGGTGGAGAAATATGATAGGATTCCCTTTTCTCGACCCTTCTGAGCAATGCTTGATTTTGCAGCCCTCTTCTAGCAACTGTGCCGTCCGTCTTCCAACCACCGTCTGGTCCTGTTTTCTATCTCCGTCCCAGCCTCCTCTTTCCTGACAAGTGCGGTGTCTGTGGACTGTGAGCTCCAGCAGTCAGCCTGAGTTCGGGCCCTGGCTCGCAGCCTGATAGCTGCCAGTCTCTGACCTCCGATTCCTTACCTGTAAAATAGGGGTGATAGTGTCTGCCAGTCTCCTTGGATGGTTGTCAATATTAAGATATTATCCATGGCCCTGGCTGGTGTAGCTCAGTGGATTGAGCGCGGGCTGGGAACCAAAGGGTCCCGGTTCGATTCCCAGTCAGGGCACATGCCTGGGTTGCAGGCCAGGTCCCCAGTGAGGGCCATGTGAGGAGCAACCATACATTGCTGTTTCTCTCCCTCTCTGTCTCCTTCCCTTCCCCTCTCTCTAATAATAAAATAAAATCTTAAAAAAAAAAAAAAGATATTATCCATGTAAGGTCCTGACAAGAAATAAGCACTCAATGAATATTAAATGGGGAAAAAAAGAAAAAGTTACTTCATCTTGTTTTAACCTTGTTGCTCCATTTTCTTTTAGAAAAAGATGCAAAATAAGTAGATGGATTGATGTAGTTTTTCTGGTGAATGTACTTCAAGAGAGGTTTTCTAGGGTGGCTAGAGAACCCTACAAAATATTGTTTCAGTATTTCTTGTGGTCACCGTTATCTGAAGCAGAAAGTACTGGCATTAGTCGCAATTTTGTGAAGTAACTTATTGTTCAATTTTTTTGTGACAGATTTTTAAGGTTTTTTTTTTCCCTGACACGATTTTTTTTTGAAGTCTATTGGAAATACTCCTTTGTAGAAAGTTACTTTATATGATAGTGCTTTTTTCCTAAAAATTTTTATTCTGGCTCAAATTGTATAAAAACTGAAGGAAGCAGCTGAAATGAAGACCGAAGTGTACTGGTAAAAGCCCTTATTAAGGTACTGGGAAAATAATGCCAGTTGGAGAATAACTAAACAAGAAACGGGTATGAGTGGTTATGGTACTTACGACTGGTCTTCAAGGTTAATGTCTGCCTAGAGAAAGTTTGCATAAAATGGTAAAGGCATATCTTCTGAAAAGACTGGCTCTTAACATTAAATTAGTCTAGCTTTGGAAGCTAATTGTGAATTTGACTCCTCATGTGTATAGAGAAGCTACTTCTGCAATTTATTCTTGCAACAGCAGTATGCGCAGTAGTTTTAAAGACGGTGTGCTTAGAGAGCCGGTCCGGCGCTGTTCAGGACGTTCTGTGACCAGAACTATATTTAACTCTTGGTAAGACACTCTTTGACGTGATAAACTTTTATTTTGAAGAACCTTGGTGGTGATACTCTTAAGTAAGGAAGGAAACTTAGCTTGTTTGTATGTTAGCTGCTCTTTATTCAGATTATAAAGTGCCTACTTAGAAAAAATTTGAGGCTTGTACAGGAGTATAAATATGTAAATTTTTTATTGGACTACTTGATCTGTTTCTGGGTCCTGGCCTCAGCCTTGCAATAAGCTAAGAAATATCTTTAGGATATTATTTCATTAACATGAAATACCCTAAACCATCTTAATGAAAATTAGATCCTGATACAAATAAATGATTTTTGTGAGTTGAAAAAAAAATCACTTGGATTACTTTTCTTTGATAGATTGTAGCTTTTTTTTTTTTTTTTTTTTAAATAGTGGCTTTTAACAGCCCAAAACCCTGTGATCATTTTACCTTCCCTTGATATTTAGAATGCACAATGTAAAAACTTTGTGTACCCTGGCTGGTGTGGCTCAGTGGTTTGAGTGCCAGCCTGTGAATTGAAGGGTCGCCAGTTTGATTCCCAGTCAGTGCACATGCCTGGGTTGTGGGCTGGGTCCCCTGTTGGGGTGGTGTGAGAGGCAACCACACATTGATGTTTCTCCCTCCCTTCCCCTCTCTCTAGAAGTAAATAAATTTTAAAACAAAACTTTTGTGTGTCTGGAGTTCCCAAGGCCATCCCCAGGTTTGGTGGTGATAAAGACCCACACAACTTTTAACCTAGAGTCAGACTCATGGCTGTGATTTGTTACAGTAAAAGGATACAAAGCAAAATCAGCAAAGAGAAAAGGCTTGTGGGACAAAGTCCTGAGCAAATCAAAGGCAAGCTTCCCCTCCCATGGAGTCCCCTCCCATGGAGTCACAGAGTCACCTAATGCCTGCAGCCACACACCTGAGACGCTGTCCTACCAGGAAAGCTCATCAGAGAGAGGCTCAGTGCCCAAGACCGGGAGCTGGTCACTTAGTACGCTCTGCCTCGCGTGTGCCCAGATTTCACGATGCCGGAGAGACAGCTCAGGTGCAGCACGGAGCACGTTGTTTGCATAAACAGTTTGGGCGCAGTGAGCCATTCCTAACAGGGAATGGTAGAAACCCTCCCCAAACCAAGGTTTCAGATCCCAGCCGAGGGCAACCTTGAAATGCAGCCTTTCTGAAGAGCATGGTTTCAGGATTGCTGTGGACGGCCTGCGATTCTGTGTGTAATTCTCCAGTGTTTTCGAATGTGACTTAGCGCCCAAAGTTCAATTGTCTCTAAGACCTGGATAAGACCAAGTTTAAACGTGTAAGGTGAAGAACTGTGGTGACAGTAAGTGCCACTTGGCAGAGAGACACCCAGGCAAAGAGCCGTTACAGCTGCAAGCACTGCTGTGTCCCTAATTCATTCAAACCTGTTTCCTTTCTCTCCCATTTAAGACACATTCTTTCTCGATGCTATAAATCAAATCTATCTTAGGGAGAGAACTGAGAAAATGATGATTTGAGAATGATGTTCACATATAACAGGATGAACAAAGTATTTTTACCTTCTATTCATGTTTTAGGAAATGCAGAATAGGTAAGTATACTCAAGACTCCCCCTCCCAACAGCCAGCAGTCTGTATCCATTTTCGTGTTGGTGCCCATTGCCGGCGTCATATTAACAAAAAGCTACTGTATTTGGTTCTGGCAGTCAGCATACAAATGCTTTTCTTTTCCACCTCTATTTAGCACATGCCCATCTGTTACAAAAGATTATAGATTATCTCTTACACTCCAGGCAAATTAATCTAGGGAAGGCCACAGAACTAGCTGATGTCTAAAACAGATGAGATGAAATGAAGTTAAAAATTCTACAAGGCTAGGTCAATTTAAGCAGGGTGCTTGACCTCCTTTAGTTAACAGTTTCTTCCACAAGTGACAGCTGACCTTTTTTTTTTTAAAACTAAAAGGAAATGAACCTTTCTTTTTATTTCAGCAATAGTCAAGTGCCTGTAGGCCAAGCAACATCAAGCTTGGAGTAATTCATCACATACTCTGGAAATTAAAAAAGAATGAGGTATGTGTATGCACACAGGCCAAGATATATTGCTCAGTGAATATTATACCTATGATTCCATTTTAATAAAAACAATACCCCACAAACACCTGTCCCTGTCCTGGCACGTTGTTTTGCACACAGAGAACAAAGCCTGGCAGACTCCACGTCCGCCTGAGGCGGCGGCGCGCAGGGATGGGGACGATGGGTGCGACCGTGGAGAGTGTTCGTTCTTTTCCCTACACTTCTGAGAAGCGTGAATTTAAAAAATATGTATGTGTTACCTTTTAAATCTGAAAAAATAACTTCATTCAAACTAGATATGACAGTAAATTATTATAAATACAACCACAGTGCTATAACCGTATGATGTCACTGAGCCATAAAAAGGAATGAAGTACTGATACGTGCTACAACATGGGAGAATCTTGAAAGTAGTTCTAGAACATGCAATTCCATAGGGACGGAAAGTAGATTAGTGGTCACCAAGCAGTGGGGAGAGCGACTGCTAATGGGCACAGGGTTTCTTTTTTGAAATGACGAACATTTCTGGAATCAGATGGTGGTGACGGCCGCAAACATCATGAATACACTAAAGCCACCTAATAGTACTCTTTGAAGGGGTGCCTTTAATGGTATGCAAATTACATCTCAATAGAAAACGTTCGTATTGGGATAAAAAAGACTGAAGCTGAACATGAAATACTGTTGTAGCCCAGTGGAGTTAGAACAGAATTGCCAGTATCTAACATCTTAGAGACAGTTGAACTTTGGGCGCTAAGTCACATTCGAAAACACTGGAGAATTACACACAGAATCGCAGGCCGTCCACAGCAATCCTGAAACCATGCTCTTCAGAAAGGCCGCATTTCAAGGTTGCCCTCGGCTGGGATCTGAAACCTTGGTTTGGGGAGGGTTTCTACCATTCCCTGTTAGGAATGGCTCACTGCGCCCAAACTGTTTATGCAAACAACGTGCTCCGTGCTGCACCTGAGCTTTCTGTCCGGCAGCGTGAAATCTGGGCACACGCGAGGCAGAGCGTACTAAGTGACCAGCTCCCGGTCTTGGGCACTGAGCCTCTCTCTGATGAGCTTTCCTGGTAGGACAGTGTCTCAGGTGTGTGGCTGCAGGCATTAGGTGTACTCTGTGACTCCATGGAAGGGGACTCTCGGAAGCTTGCCTTTGATTTGCTCAGGACTTTGTCCCATGAGCCTTTTCTCTTTGCTGATTTTGCTTTGTATCCTTTTACTGTAACAAATCACAGCCATGAGTCTGACTCTAGGCTAAAAGCTGTGCGGGTCTTTATCACCCCCAAACTTGGGGATGGCCTTGGGAACTTTAGACTCAGGAGTTTTTACACTGTGCGCTCTAACGATCAGGTGAGCTGTGCTTCCACCAGTCCAACACATTCTTTCCCTTGGAGGCAAGCGAATGTGATCTCGAAATAAGAATCACTTGGTGAGCTAGGAATTGAAATAAAGGGCGTGGTTAATATATCAAGTGTTTAAAAACAGCAGGGGGGATTTGTAGAGTGGAAATAAGAATTGGGGAGTCGGGGTGGCTCACAATGACTTGACAAGTATTTCCTTCATTACTGTGTAGATAAAAGCTAAGGCTTTTTTTATAAAAACACAGACATTAACACACATACGCACAGTATATCATATACGGTAGACTCCCCAAGACCCCTAGTCGATGCCTGAAACTTTGGATAGTCCCAAACTATACGTACACTACTTTTTTCTTGTACGAACATATGTATGATAAAGTTTATAAATCAGCACAGTAAGAGATTAACAGCAGTAAGTACTAATAAAATAGAACAATTATAATAATATATACTATAATAAAAGTTATGTGAATGGCTTTGGGGCCATTAATAAGTAGAATAAGGGTGACTGCAACACTGGGATTGTCAGTCGGATCACCGAGATGGCTGGTAATGAATGGGTGGACGGGGTATTCAGCCCGGATACACTGGACAGAGGGATGAGTCAGGCTCTGGGGTGCACTGCACGTGACTTCATCATGCTACTGAGAACGACTCACAGTTTAAAACTTAGGAATTGTTTAGTCCTGGAAATTTTCCATTTAATATTTTCCAACCTTGGTTGACCTTGGGTAACTGAGGTCACAGATAAGGGGGCCTGCTTGCTGTATCTTAACCTTTCCGGTAGTTTTGTAAAACCTGTGCTTGGTTAAGGTACTGTGTCCTCACAAGAACAGTTGAATTGGATGTTTACATTTGGGTGCTGCTTATTTCTTTATTTGAAGTAAGACAGTAAATGATAGCGGTTGTATATGAAGCAGATTTTCTTTTCAGCCATCAGCTGACTTGATTTTTATCATAATAAATAGAAGATGTCAGCTGTGATTGAATTTCTAATGATTTGTGCTATTCAGTTTGGTTATTTTTCTGAACAGAATTGAGAGGCTGTCTTACAGAATAAATTCAGTTAAAATGTTTCTTTTCTGAGCCATTTGTCAGACTCTTTAGGAGATACTTGAGCATCTCTAAAATTCCTTTCAGTTCTAATTGGAATTACACCTTTAGTGACTCTACCCTCATCCTGGTCACATTTATGATTGATTGCGACAGCAGAGATCATGCGAATTAGCTGGACAATGAGATAGGACAAGAGTGGCCCAGTGAGACTTCTGGGAAAGCTTTGTAAGATTGGTAGCCTGGGCTGGCATGTACCCTTTGGTTTTTTGCCCATTCTGCTTTCTTGCTCAGTAGGATACCAGATGCAGGGCCCAGAGATGCACCGCCATCTGCGTCCACGAGGCGGTAATCACCTTTACTAAGGGTGGCAGAGGAGGTAGGTGGAAGAGGCTGTCGCCTTGGTGGCCTTGCTTGAGAAGCTGTGACCGTGCAGGGCTGCCCCCCTCCCCTCTTCATGTTCCATGAGACACAGACACCCGCAGTTAAGTCTTCTCCTCTCAAAAGATCATTTCAGTAACATGGTGATAATAAAATAATTATTTTGCCACACAGCTAAGACTCATTCCTTAAACAATTTGTTTGTAAAAAAACTGTTTCCAATATTATTCATGTGGGAAGTAAGACTTCATATTTTAGACATGCAGACTCATAGATAGCTACTCTAAATGAAGAAGTGAAGGGTATATAGTTCTTAAGGTTACACAGTAGATTTGAACTGGGAGGAGAACCCGTATTTTATGGAAGGCTTCTGTACTTCGTGTCTTGTTGTAACTAGTAGGCAAAGAGAAGAAAAAACATGAGGCAAGAGTTCGTAACTCTTGGAAAGTCTATCAGGCTGATGTAAGCAGGAATAGCATCTGTTGGAAGCATATTTGGTAGCCTAGAAACAAAAGGAAAGCTAGAGAACCAAACTTGGAAATTCTGTAGAAATTGAGAGATTGGAGCCAGTCAAAATCATACCATATAAATGTCTTAGAACACTGGTGAGAACATCTCTGCTGGAATAGATCTTGCCATTGTCCCTACTGCTTAGAGTCACTTTAAATTACAAGTCTGGGCTGAGTGCATCCAATTGGCATAGATGGATGTGGAAATACAGTTTCTTTGTGAATCCTACGATGTGTATACAAACTTTCATTGTGAGTTAATTTTACTTTTTCTAACATCAGTGCTCCATTAGTGTAATGGGACAGTAGTAGTCACTGAAAACAGACTTCGGTCAAGGTAGAGATGAAGGTAGACACACTTCACCTCCTAGCACAACCACAGAAAGAGTTACAACTAGACCTCAAAACAAATAACACCCAAAACCATCAGAAAATTGAGCTGTGTGGAAGTCCAACACCAAGGATTTAAGGAAGCCACATCCATCCCGACAAGTAGGAGGGGCGGAGACGCGGAGACGGACAGAGACGCGGCAGTGGTGGAATGGGAGGTCCCACATTCACGCGTGCTGGATAAACATCGAGAGGGATACCCTGGGACCACACAGCCCAGGAAGATAAATTCCCCTAACTTCTGGTCGTTAAAACCAGTGAGGGTTGGGGTAGCAGAAGAAACTGCTGAATTTTAAGGAGTCTCCGCTTAAAGGGCCCGCATGGACTTAGACTGTACACGAACCCACTGTCTCTGGGATTCAGCACCAGGGCAACAGCTGGAAAGGAGCCAGTCACATACAGGGAGTGGGTGAAGTGACTGGAAACAGGGCGAGTGCTGGGCAAACCTCCAGAAGCCAGGCAGCAGCACTGTTCCCTCTTCGAGCCCTCCCCCCACACAGAGTCGAAAAGCAGTGAAGTGGGTTGCGTTGCCCTGGTGATTACCTAAGGCTCCACCCCACACAGTTTACAGGTGCCTTTTCTACAGTAGGCCAGGCTACTAAGACGGAGTCAAAGCAGCTCTACCTAATACACAGAAACAAACACAGGGAGGCTGCCAAATTGAGGAGGCAAAGGTATATGGCCCAAATGAAAGAACCAAAACCCTAGAAAAAGAACTAAGCAAAACGGAGATAAGCAACCTCTTAGATGCAGAATTCAAAACCCTGGTGGTCAGAATGCTCAGAGAACTCATTGAGTATGGCAGCAACATCAAAAATACCCAGGAAGAAATGAAGGTTACACTAAGTGAAATAAAAAATCTACAGGGAACCAATAGTGGAGGTAAGGAAGCCGAAATTCAAATCAGTGATTTGGAATGCAAAGAAGAAATAAGCATTCAACCAGAACAGTAAGAAGGGAAAAGAATTTTTTTTTTTTTAAAGATTTTATTTATTTTTAGAGGAGAAAGGAGGGAGAAAGAGAGGGAGAGAAACAGCAATGTATGGTTGCCTCTCACATGGCCCTCACTGGGGACCTGGCCCGCAACCCAGGCATGTGCCCTGACTGGGAATCGAACCGGGACCCTCTGGTTCCCAGCCCGCACTCAATCCACTGAGCTACACTAGCCAGGGCAGGAAAAGAATTTTAAAAAAACAAGGATAATATAAGAAGCCTCTGGGATATCTCCAGAGAAACCAATATCCTAATCATAAGGATATCAGAAGGAGAAGATGAAAAGCAAGAAATTGAAGACTGACTTGAGAAAATAATGAAAGATAATTTCCCTAATTTGTCAAAGGAAATAAAATAGTCATACAGTCCATGAAGCACAGAGAGTCCTAAACAAGTTGGACCCAAAGAGGACCACACCAAGACACATGGTAATTAAATTGCCAAAAAAAGAGAGAATCTTAAAAGCAGCAAGAAAAGCAGAGAGCTACCTACAAAGGAATTCCCATAATATTATCAGCTGATTTCTCAAAAGAAACTTTGCATGCTAGAAGGGACTGGCCAGAAGTATTCAAAATGATGAAAAGCAAGTACCTACAACCTAGATTAATCTATCCAGCAAGGCTATTTAGAATTGAAGGCTAGATAAAGTGCTTCCCAGACAAGTTAAAGCTAAAGAAGTTAATCATCACCAAGCCATTATTATATGGAATGTTAAAGGGACTTATTTAAGGAAAAAAAAAAAAGATAAAAACTCTGAACATTAAAATGGCAACAAATTCACAGCAATCAACAACTGAAACTAAAGAAACAAACTAAGCAAACAACCAGAACAGGAACAGAATCATAGATATGGATGTCATTTGGTGGGTTATCAGGGAGGGCAAGTGAGAGCATGGGGGGAAAGGTGCAGGGATTAAGAAGCAAAATTGGTAGGTACAAAATAGACAGGGGGATGTTAATAGTATGGAGAATGGAGAAGCCAAAGAACTTACACGCACGAGCCATGGACATGAGCTGAAGTAGGGGATTGCTGGAGGGAACAGGGATACCGGGCAGAGGGGGGGCTCAGAAAAATTGGGACAATTGTAATAGCATAATCAATAAAATATATTTTTAAAAAATAGTCACTGAAAACAAGTTGAAGTGAACAGGATACATGTCTTTGTAGAAGTGTGAATCTATTTCCCCTTAACATAGTTCCAGTTTCTTTATTGTTACATGCAGCTCAACAGAACAGATGGATTAAGAGTGATTTTTAAGTACTTTAGTCTCATGACCCTTTATACTTTTAAAAATTAAGGATTACGAAGAAGTGGTTTTATTGATGTTTACTGTGTTGACAGTTAAAATTGACATTTCAAAAAGTGTTTATTCCTGAAGCGGCAATAGCAAATGTATTGCATCCAAACATGCTCTTGGGTCACACTCTGAAAACTGCTATTTTCATTTATGTACATGATATGAATAAACAGTTTTTTCAACAAAACTTCACAGTCTCAATATTATATCATGAAACTATTAAAAACCATCAATATTACAGAAAATCTCCTTACTTAAAAGTCAACTTTTTTGATGTTACAATAAAAAAGAATAGATCTTAACATGGTACATAAATTGGTATAAAAATAGTTACAAGCCCTCTTTCATTTAACAATTTAAAGACAGCTAATTTGGAGCTTTATATACTTAATTGCTCTTTTTCAAGAATATATTTATGGTTTATTAGGACTTCTTTTAAGATCGATGGAATCAGCGATTTTTTATACGTATTATGATTTATTCTACAAATACCTTTATATGTTGGTGATCAATGTGTTCTTACTATCTTCTGTGTTATAAATATTTTTCTAAGCCTCTCTTTTATCTTGCAGCATACAGAACTTTTTCTTTTGTTTGGTTGAACCGGTCAAAGCCAGTGTGTTGAGGCCAGAGAGGGTGCCTCTGGTGCCCGGCCTCCAGCAGACACGTGACAGGTGTATGTAATGTGACTACATGAGCCTTACGTGTGACAGGTGTGTGATGTGACTACATGAGCCTTACACATGACAGGTGTGTGCAACGTGACTACATGAGCCTTACACGTGACAGGTGTGTGTAACGTGAATACATGAACCTTACTCTTCAGGAGTATTTTGATGTGTCAGGTGATTTCTGTGTGTGGTATATACAGCAAGTGAACTCTTTGTCAACTCGATAAATGTCCAGTACAGGTACTGTATATTAAATAATCTCTCCTCTGTTTTTGGTAATATTTCCTTTAGTGTGTTTTTAGTATAAGTAGGATTAGCGGGTTAAATTCTTAATGTTTTATGACTTGAAGAGTCTAATTTTTTTACTGTTTCTGCAAAATCTTATTTGCAAATTAAGTTTAAATCTCAAGATTTTCATAGGACTTGACAAATTCTAAAATTTACATGTCAGCCTTAACGAAAGGGCCAAAAATAGCCAGTTTTGAATAAAAGGAATAGGAAGGGGAGCCTCTCCTCCCAGTTATTATATTTCTTTTTAAAAAATATTTATTTATTTTTAGAGAAAGGGGAAAGGAGGGAGAAAGAGGGGGGGAGAAACATCAATGTGTCATTGCCTTTCACACGCCCGCCTACTGGGGACCTGGCCTGCAACCCAGGCATGTGCCCTGAATGGGAATTGAACTGGCGACCCTTTGGTTCACAGCCTGCGCTCAATCCTCTGAGCTACACCAGCCAGGGGCCAGTTATTATATTTCTTACAGTGGTTAAATCTGTCTGTTACTGACACAGGGGTGGGGGACCAATGAGAATGGAACCCGAGGCAAGGGTTAAAGAGCTGACGCTTTATTTGGGGAGTGCAAGGCCAAGGATGTAGGGTGAAGAAAACAAAGAAGGCAGGAGAAGCTGTGAAGCGGTGTAATATGATACATTACCTTAGAGGGAGATTTGTTTCCCTGGTTCCCTCTTTTCTCCCTCTTCCCACTAGCTGAGGTTCACTCCATGGAGAGATGGTGACTAACACATATTTCCATATTGTGCGATCCAGCTCTCAGTTTCTGCGCAAGAAGCCGGGTCCCACATCCTACCTGTGGCATTCCATCCGTGTCTGGAGGTGGGGCAGCAGCTCAGCATAGTTAGAACCGGGGCCAAGCAGGTCCACAACTTCAGCTTCGACTCCAGACAGCTCCGCGCTGGGCAGGGGATCCTTCAGTGGTGACAGCAGAGCCGTTGGAGAGATAGGCAGCTCCCTCAGAGAAGATGGCTGTGAAGGGAGTCTGAGAGCGTTCGCAAGGTTGTGTCCAGGGCTTAGAAATCAGGACACAGACAGAGTTCTTTACAGAAGCTTGGCAGAGGTGACATTACAAATTAGTGAGGAAAGGATGGCACTATGTAATAAATAATGCTGGGCCAGTTGGCTGATCATCAGGAGTAATAAAATGAAAACGAATCCCTACATTATACCATACAGCAAATCACAGCTCTGGATTAAAGACTTGTTAAATGTGAAAGCAAAAACTTCTGAGATAAAAATACAGGAGTGCCTTTTTGACTTCTGTGTAGGAAACAGTTTGCAAAACAAGACCCAAATAGCACAGACCATAAAGGGAGAAGACTGGTAAATTCGGCTATTTTAAAGTTTAGAGACAACAACGAAACTTGAGTAGCACTAAGCAAAATGAAAACGCCAGCCTCGAACTGTGAGAAAATACCTAAAATGCATAAATCCAGTACAGGGTAGATATTTCTAATGCTAAAAATAAACAAAACTAGTACAAATCAATAGGGAACATATAAACAACCAAGTAGGAAAATCGGACTAATTTTGTGAGTAGGTATTTCACACAGACACAAAAATCCGATGACCAGTAAACATGACAAGCTGCATTTTAAAAAGGATCAAAGGTACAAATTAAAAGGTAACTTGTACACTCACTAATTGACGGGAGTGGTAAAGTGTGTTGATAAAGATACAGAGAAATGGGAGCTTTATGTGTAGAGAAACTAAAAATCCATGTTTTTAAACGCTCTTCAGATTATCAAACCCCTGGAGGAGCAGAGAAGTGTCCCTAAAATTCTGCCCTCCCACCGGTGGTAGCTCTCCTCCACTGGGTTCTACTGTCGGCCTCATCTTGAGGGCTTGCCGCTCGTTGCCCCGTGCCGTTTCGCTGCCATCCCAGTCACCGTGGGACTGTTCCCTCCTAGTCTGTGTGTCTGAATTAGTACCAGTTCTCACCTCTGGTCCGTCACGGGTTTCCATTGGTAATCTTTCATGGACCTGGACATGCAATAAATAGATTACGAGAATTTTGTACATACAAGTAAAGAGGCCCAGACCAAGGCCTGTTAGATTCTTCTGGTGGCTGATGGGAAGGTATATATACTATTATCATACCTGTTTTATTACAGCCCTTAGAGGCCTTTTTATTTATTACTTTTATTATTATTTTTTTATGATTCTGGGATCTTTTTCCTATTAGGGAAAGTTGCTAAATCGATGAGGTGTAATAAACTTGAATTTGGTCTGTACATTTCGTCTGTCATTGTTTATTTATAAATTATATATAAACTCAGGGCCTTATAAGGATATATTTCTAATTTACCCCATTAAATATGAAACAGAATAAAGAAGTTGGAGTTTGGCTTATGAATTGGTGAAAGAATGTTTCTTTATAAAAGAATCTTAATAATTTGTGAGTTTTTCTTAACGGTTATCTTTTTAAAAAACAGCTTTATTAAGCTGTAATTTCTATACCGAGCAGTCCATCCATTTAGAGTGTACAGTTCAGTGGCTTTTACTACATTCACAGGTGTGGGTCCATTAGAACATTTTCGTCACCCCCAGGAGGAGCCCCGTGTGCACACCTGGCCGTTGCACCCCTGCCCGAGACTCCCCAGCCCTGGGCAGCCGCCAGTCAGCTCGCCTCCTGTCTCTGTAGATTCGTCTGTTACGGACATTTATGGTAAATAGAGTCCTCCAATATATGACAATTTGTGACTGCCTCCTTTCAGTTAATACAGTAGTCCCCCCATATCCATGGTTTCACTTTCCACAGGTGGTTACCCAGGGTCAACCATAGGCCAAAAATATGACATAGAAAAAAATCCAGAAATAAAGAATTCATAAGTTTTAAGTTGTACGCCTTCCTGAGGAACATGATGAAATCTCTCACTGTCCCACTCTGTCCGTCCGGGATGCGACTCATCCCTGATCCAGCACGTCCATGCTGCACACCCCCCTCCCAGTAGTCGCTTAGTAGCCGTCTTGGTGATCAGGTCCACTGTTGAGGTGTCACAGTGCTTGTGTTCAGGTCACCCTAGTGTACTTAATAGTGGCCCCCAAGGGCAAGAGCGGTGATGCTGGCAACTCAGATATGCCAAGGAGAAGTCTTAAAGTGCTTCCTTTAAGTGAAAAGGTGAAAGTTCTCAATTTAATAAAGCACAGAAAAAAATCATGTGCTAAGGTTGCAGAGGTGTGTGCTGGGAATGAATCTTCTATCCATGCAATTGTGAAAAGGGAGAAAGAAAGCCATGCTGGTTTTGGTGTCCCACCTCAAACTGCAGAAGTTAGAGACGCAGTGCGTGAAGAGTGCTTAGTTCAGAGGGCTAACACATTAAGTTTGCACATGGAAGACGTGAACAGAAGACGTATCCAGTGGATGACAGCAGGTTGTGCCAGAAAGCTTTGAGCCTATGAGAAGACTCCAGCAAGGAGTCCCTTGAAATGTCTGACGATATTAACTTTGTTATTACAGTATATTGTTATAATTGTTCTATTTTAATTATGTACATATAAGAAAAAAAAAACATAGTGTATCTGTAGGATTCAGTACCATCACAGTTTCTGGCATCCACTGGGGTCTTGGCACCTTGTGGATAATGGGAGACTAGTGTGTAATGTTTTTGGCATTGTAGCATATATCAGTACTTCATTTTCTTTATCGCCGAATAATAGTCCGTTTTATTTATCCATCCACAAATTAATGGACGTTTGAGTGTTTTCCACTTTTTGGCTATTGTGAATAATGCTGTGTGAACATAACTTTTCATTTCTTTTAGGTATGTATCTAAGAGTGGAGTTGCTGGATCATATGGTAATTCTGTTTTAACTTGTCAGAGGTCTGCCTGACCGTTCCGCAGTGGCTGCCCCGTTTATGTTTCCCCGACAGTGTGTGCTGGCTCCAGTTTCTCCACAGCCTCCCTCCCAGACACTTGCCATTCGTCCTTTTAGTTCAGCCGTCCTGCTTGGGTATAAAGTGGTATCTCGTCGTGGGGTTTTAGTTTTATGATTTTATAAGGCACACCTCAGGTTTTCTCCCTCACATTTTATTTTAATACATAAGGAATGACGCCTTTAAGTTTGTGATAGCATCTTTTTTTTAATTGTCGATACTCTTTTCCTGACAGGCTAAGGAAATTTTAACAAAAGAATCAAATGTGCAAGAGGTTCGTTGCCCTGTTACCGTCTGTGGAGATGTTCATGGTCAATTCCATGATCTTATGGAACTCTTTAGAATTGGAGGAAAATCACCGGATACAAACTATCTGTTCATGGGCGACTATGTAGACAGAGGTTACTATTCAGTGGAGACTGTGACTCTTCTTGTAGCATTAAAGGTACGAAGAATGAAATTCCGTTTTTTTCCAGCTTTAAACCAGCAAAAGGCAAAAATGGCAGTATTGCATATTATCTGTTTTATTTAATGATTCATTCAGTTTATAACTCTTAAAATGATAGTTGATTTTATACCTTTTAAAAGAGAGATGAGAAAAACACATTAAACCTTCCTGGTTACTTCTGATAAATCATTCTCTTGGGGGATCCATAGCTGAAGTCCTGGGGTCATTTTTGACTTAGTCGCTTATCCTTCATGTTTAGTCAATTAACAAGTCTTTTTTTTTTTTTTTTTTTTTTTTTTAAAGCCTTTTAAAATTCTTGCCTTGAGAAGTCTGTTATCCCTGTGTTGTCTGTTTTCACTCTCTCCACCCAGATTGTATTTTAGCATCCCACGCTGATTATTGCTATAGCAGTAATATTAGTAACTAATATTTCTGCTCCCGAGATCTGAGCCCTCCACATTTCCCTTGCCCTTGCATATGCTGCCCGATTAAATCTCTCTAACACTTCCGTCTTGTCCCTTCCCTGCTCCCACATTCTGTAGTAACTTCATGTTGCCTGTGGACTCAAGCTCCAAGTCCTCACCTGGCCCTCTGGACTGTGGCCTGAGTTTGCCTGCCAGTCGTTGGTAGCAGATCAAGTCAGAGTATTTCAGTCTGTCTCCATATATTTCCTTAGTCAGTTTCTTCACAGGATTACTCTGAATTCTTACCCCATATGCCAGGACTCAGCTCAGGTTCTTCTTCCATGAAGTCTTCAACCATGTTAGCCTTATTCTTTTACTCTAAATTACTCTGGAAAGTATTGTCCCACCCCTTATTCATGTTATGTAGTGTTTATTGCCTTCTGTTACTCAGTTCACATACCTCTTTAGTGAGATTAGTCCCTAAAGCACAGAAGTCCTGTGCGATGTTACAGGTGTGGAGACCGCCCCTCATTTTCAGCGCTGAGTTTCAGCCTGGACATTTATAATGGACGCTTAGTGAATACACGTGAGTGGAAGTGTGTATTCGCAGCTTCTGGCTAATTTGGTTTACAGGATCCCATGCTTTTTGTAACTTACCAGACACATTCCTAACTAAATAGTATGCTTTCAAGCATGTCTCTCTATTTTGTTACGGAAAAGAGATTATTAATGCATTTGAAATCTTGCTTAGATTTGGCAAAGGCCTATTTTTGTTGGCAAATGCAATCTTCTCATGGAAAATAAAAGTTGAAAGGGGGCAGGGGGTTAGTCTGTAGAGGAGTTTGTCTCAGGTCCAAATCTCTGACCTTCATTCAGCAGTGAGAAGGCACCGTGTCCTGAGAAGATTTATAAGAATAGTGATAGTTTGAGAATAAAAGTATTTGAAACTAAGAATCACATACACGTTTATTACAGTAATACAGGTATCAGTTAATAAGGATTCCAAAGAGTGAGGAAGAAGAATGTGTACACAAAATGTTTTATCATAATCAATGGTTACAAATGAGAACATTTTTTACTCTGCAAAAGATTTAACATTTAACTTACTAGCAGACCAAAGAGCCATTTAAAGAAATGGGTCATAGGTTAATGTATTTAACATGTCACTAGTAGAAATAATGGTGTGCACCATGGTTTTCTTTGTTTTCGTTTTTACTCCAGGTGCGTTATCCAGAACGCATTACAATATTGAGAGGAAACCATGAAAGCCGACAAATTACCCAAGTATATGGCTTTTATGATGAATGCCTGCGAAAGTACGGAAATGCCAATGTCTGGAGATACTTCACAGATCTGTTCGATTATCTTCCACTTACGGCTTTAGTAGATGGACAGGTGTGTATGTGTGTGCCCTCCGAGGTGGTTGGGGGTTGGGATGGAATAAAAGTAGGAAAAATATTTTCTCCTAATAGTTTAGGGTCTAGATTTATATGATGTGTTTTTTCATCTCCTTGGCTTTTTCCCCCCCCCTCTTTCTCTTACAAAGATTTTAGAACCGGAATTTGCATAAGTTTTATGCATACTAAGACCACCAAATTTTCATATTATCAGATACGTGTTTAAATCTTTTGGCCAGATAACATTCCAGTATACCTTTTTATTATATATAAAATATGGTAAACAAATGATTGAGACCCTAATGTATAATGCTAGTAAAGCAAAGCTGTTTTTTTAGAACTATCCTCACATATGAGGGTTTATTCTCTACCATTAATAACTTTTTATTCCAATCTTCATGGAAATTGCAAGCAATAATATTGTATATTATACTTTTTTTTACTAAGAAATGAATGCTTTGTTTCCACCTATAACAAGTATTACAGACATAAAAAATTATATAAAAATAAAAACATTCAGAAGTACAAGAAAACAATTATGTATTTCCTATTATTGCAGTTTATAGATGTAATCCCTGTGAGCTCGAATATAAAACATACTATATAACTGCACTTTTTAAACTAAAATCCCAGAGTTGTCAGGTGTAGTAGATCCTCTTGGGCGTGCTTGTGGGAATGTGAGTTGGTTAGGACCTTTTCTGTGTGATCCTGACGGACACATGTTCCCAGTCATGATAGAAGGACAACCTTTTGCCTATGCTTGCTAAAATGAAAGAAAACAATGTGATTTTAAAAAAATCTTGTTTAACCCAAAAGACTAATTGCAAAGAACATAAGCACCCCTATATTCATTGCAGCATTATTTACAATTGCCAAAATATGGAAGCAGCCGAAGTGTCCATCAGTAGATGAGTGGATAAAGCAAGTATGGGGCACTTACACGGTAGAATACTACTTGGCCGTAAAGAAGAAAATTTCACCCTTTGTGACAGCATGGATGGACCTAGAGACCATCATTCTAAGTGAAATAAGCCAGTCAGAGAAAGACAAATACCATATGATTTCATTCCTATGTGGAATCTAAAGAACAAACTGAACTAACAAGCAAAATAGAGACAGACTCACAGATGGAGAGCAGGCGGACAGCTAAGGCGGGGGAGGTTATGGGATGGAGAGATTGAGCGAAAAGGAAAAAGGACTCGCAGACATGGACAACAGTGTGGTGATTGCAGGGGGAAGGGGAAGTAAGTGGAGTTGGAAGAGGATATGGGGGATAAATGGTAATGGAAAAAATACAATAAATTTTTTTGAAAACAAAGATACTTTGTTGAAGCTTAGATAAATAAAATTTTTTGTTTGTTTTCATTAGAGTTTATGTACACATGAAATCCTATGATATTTGTATTTCTCTGACTGGCTTACTTCACTTAGCATAATACTCTCCAAGTCCATCAGTGGAAAACAGCATGATATTAAAGGGTGTTAAATTTTAATTAACTTTTTTTTTAATCAGCATAGTCTTTATTAACATAATTAATGGACAAAAATCTTTTAGAAGAACAGCCTATTTGTGTTGATGGTGAATCTAGGTTTTTAAATGTTGCATTAGTAGAGCTTTTATTTATTGACTTCAGTGTTTCAGTTAAATTATGTATATTTGCCCTCAACCTTTTACCTTCTTTGGGCCATGGATCTTTCCTATTACAGTTCTTTAAGGAACAAAACAGCTAATACACACACCGTTGGTGACAGGTTTTTGTTTGTGAAATATAGTGGGAAGATGTTATATATCTCAGAAGTGAGGAGGATGAAAAATAAGTACATACGGTATATGGACAATGGGAGAAGCTTGCCTAACAGATATAGACAGTAGCCTTTGGTTTATTGGTACCCAACAAACAGAAACCAGATAATCTTTCCACATATTCATTCATTTATTCTTTCTTTCCTACTCCACTCCTTTCCATTTATCTATCCATCCCTCCGTCTGTTTTCATATCCTGTGTTAAGTGACAGTCTCCAATTTTAAGTAATAGTAAAAAATCAGACTAGAAATTCAGTAGAAAAGGATAAAAGAAAAATCTGCTTGGGAACTTAATAGTCTTCAACCTACACTCAAAAGTGAAAACCCAAATAATTTCTTAATTGAAAGTGAAGTATGGTGCAGACTAAAACTTTCAGATGTAAACAAGGGATGAAATGCAAGGAAATGCATATTCTTACATTTCTTTTGT